>ML809386.1:17578-29267 GCA_009831015.1 Picea engelmannii
AAGTGAGTGATAGCAGAGAAGAAGAAGAGTAACCTTCGTTCTCGATCACTGAAGAACATAGACAAAGAGTCTCAAGCATCGCGGTCTAGCTCGGGGGTGGCTAGTGGTAAATACATTCGAAATCATTGAGCCTACGGTTGGGTGGAAACGAGCACCCCTCTTAGTAGTTGCATCACACCTAGTGTTTTTCTAATAAGTGTTATCTCTTGTATCTTGAAATTTATATTCTGATATGAATGTTCATGGTTTGTGCAATTATGAATGTTTTCAGTATAAGAACGTCTGTATGGTGTTTTTGATCAGAAATGGTGGTTACTTGCTTATACTAGAATGACTACATTCGACCTATGCAGACATAGATAAATATATATATTAAATTAACTCAGATTTCAAGTCTATTCTCGGGAGAATTGTTCCCTTATTTGTATTACATGATGCCCTGGATAGTTTTCCTCACAGGGGCACCCTTTTGGGATCACTACCTTACTTTCCAGAAGACCTTACAGTCTGGTTTTCAAACCTGGTGAAAATTGCCCGAGGTCCCAAAGGAGGATTGTATGGTTTAAGTCTTAAAACCCTGCACGAAAGGGAGTGGCTCTCTTAGACAACGATATTTCGACATTTTGGTACCCGAAATGCCCAAGGGCGAGTTCCCTTGCACTCGCAAGTCCCGAAACCCCGACTTGCGAAATCTCGATATATTATCGTGGGAATAAGTTAAGAGTTTTTGGTGTTTCGGCACCCAGAGCATCTAGGTGCAAGTTCTCTTGTACTCGCGAGTCCTGAAACCCCGACCCGCGAAATCCCGAAATGACAGCGTGTGGATGAGTTAGTACCTTTCGATGGTTCGGTACCCAGGATACCCTCCCTCTTGCTAAATGCATGAACGAGATCCTTTCAGAGGATCTGTCGTCTATTACGACCTTAAAATTGAATGAAGGAACGCATGCGATAATGCCTTGACCCCTTTATAACCTTCGCAAGTAACGAAGAAATTGGGATCGTCGATCCCAAGACCCATGGGAGGGCATGGACCATCCAGCTGTAGAGTATACGTGGCGACCGGTAAGTGTTTCGGTGTTTCGACACGTGGGAGACCGGAGGGTAAGAACCCTCATCCTCACAATTCGTGAAACCCCGACATACGAAACCCTGAATTGACAGGGCGTGGACAAGGTAAGGGTGTTTCAATATTTCGGCACCCGGGATACCTAGAGGCAAGTCCCTTGTACATGCCAGTCTTGAAATCTTGATGGGTGAAATACCAAAAGGACAATACACCGATATGTTATGATATTTCAGCATTTCGAAAATTGGAATACTCAAGGGCGTATTCCCTGGTACTCGCAAGTCCAAAAATCCCAATGGGTGAAATCCTAAAGGGAGTGTCGAAATGAGCTTAGAAATGAATACCAGTTTTGAAGTTTCGGCTACCAAGAAACCTAAGTGCGAGACCTCCTGTCTATGCATATCCCGAAAATCCCAACATGTGAAACCCCAAAATAATAATAGCACGGATGAGATAGGGTGTTTCGATATTTCGGCACCTGGGATACCTAATGGTAAGTTTTCTTGTACTCGCAAGTCCCGAAACCACGACTTGGGAACTCCTGAAATGAACTTAGCCTCATATATATATATATATATATATCGGTGTTTCGGAACTTCAACCCCCGGAAAACTCATGTGCGAGACCTCTTGTCATCGCATATCGCGAAATCCCGAAGTATGAAACCCCAAAAAGGTCTAGCATGGTAAGCCTTGGTGTTTTGGTGTTTCAACACCTGGGATACCTAAGGGTAAGATCCTCTTGTCATCGCACATCGTGAAATGTCGAAGTGTGAAACCCTGAAATGAGTATAGTGTGACTAGAATTTAATGTTTCGGTGTTTCAGCACCCGGGATATCTGGAGGCAAGTCTCTTGTCTTCACGTAGCCCGAAATCCCGATAGGCGAAGTCCTGAAATGGATTAGTACACATGGTTTTGTTGCTTCAGCGTTTTGGTACTTGGGATCTCCTAAGGTCAGCTTTTCCTCGTGTTCGCTACACACGAAATTTTGATGGATGAAAACCCAAAAGGACAATACACAGATATCTTACAATATTTCGGCATTTCAGAAATTGAAATACTCAAGGGCGTATTCCCTGGTACTCGCAAGTCCGAAAATCCTGAAGGGAGTGCCAAAATGAGCTTAGAAATGAATACCAGTTTCGAAGTTTTGACTCCCGGGAAACCTAAGTGCAAGACCTCCTGTCTATGCATATCCCGAAAATCTCGACATGTGAAACCCTGAAATAATAATAGCACGGATGAGATAGGGTGTTTCGGTATTTCGGCACCTGGGATACCTAATGGTAAGTTTTCTTGTACTCGCAAGTCCCGAAACCCCGACGTTTCGGAACTTCAACCCCCGGAAAACTCATATGCGAGACCTCTTGTCATCGCATATCGCGAAATCCCGAAGTATGAAACCCCAAAAAGGTCTAGCGTGGTAAGCCTTAGTGTTTCGGTGTTTCGGCACCTGGGATACCTAAGGGTAAGATCCTCTTGTCATCGCACATCGCAAAATCCTGAAGTGTGAAACCCTGAAATGAGTATAGTGTGACTAGAATTTAATGTTTCGGTGTTTCGGCACCTGGGATATATGGAGGCAAGTCTCTTGTCTTCGCGTAGCCCGAAATCCTGATAGGCGAAGTCCTGAAATGGACTAGTACACATGGTTTTGTTGCTTCGGCGTTTCGGTACCCGGGATCTCCTAAGGTCATCTTTTCCTCATGTTCGCTACACACGAAATTTCGATGGATGAAAACCCAAAATAAACAAGGGAATATATGCACCGAGATTTCCCGAATCGCTAAAACTGACGAGCACCTCCCCGATAGGGCTTGTGGTCATAGTTGTCGATCATATGAGTGCGATTAAGGGGTAGTAAGGTCTTTATCAGTCCCCATAGGGATTTTGGGAATTCTGTTCCTCGGTGAAAAGAAGGAAAGAGAACCAAAAAATTTTGATTTATGTAGGGGGTATGTTACAAATTGGTATCAGAGCATGGTTACAACACTTGCCCTGCTTGGGCTCATGAATGAGTTGCGCAAAAGCTCCATTCGAAGCACTCCTAGAAGGAGTAACCCTCCATCTTAACCTCCTAAATCAAAAGG
The DNA here is from genome assembly GCA_009831015.1 of Picea engelmannii. Taxonomy (NCBI): domain Eukaryota; kingdom Viridiplantae; phylum Streptophyta; class Pinopsida; order Pinales; family Pinaceae; genus Picea; species Picea engelmannii. Next base: position 20,739 of record ML809386.1, read on the forward strand.
TAAAAGGTCAAAATGAAAACCTCGATTGTGTGTATGCATGTGAAAGAAAATATGAATTATGTGTGGGTTATGAATGTAACTAAATATTGACTAACAACCAGCGTTTGTCTTTTGCACCCAAGTGGACGATCAGCCGTGGGAAACTACAGATGCATAGAATCGTGACTCACCAAGAGGTGTTGGAAGGCTCCCACAATAGATACGAAGAGTCTGATGAAAGGAGGGCAATAGGGACCCCTCCATATCTAGCTAAGATCATGAGGAGCCTCATGGTCGAATTACGAAGCTGCAAGGCTGACAATAAGAGGATGATGAAAGAACAAGAGAAACAAACATAAATTAATGCAGTTTTACTACAAAGCTTATCTGACCTACAAAGACAAATGCAGCATGAACTTGAGGTACAGAAATATGATCATATCAGTGGCCACATTGAGAGGAGCACCTCGAAAAAGATCCATCCCAGAGGTAAAGGACAAGCGGCGGATGATTCCTCTGGGAAGGAAGCTAGCGGTTCAGAGGGCTCTTCTAGCAGCAGAACTAGTTCTTATTACCGAAGAAGACAGAAGAAGCGAAAGCTTTCCAAGGGTCATAAATTCGAAGAATTCAGGAAGGCCAAACCACCCTCCTTCGACGGTGAAATAAAGAAGGGAGAGGAAGCAGAGGCCCGACTGCTTGGACTAAAGAAGTATTCTAGAGTCCATGACTTCTCAGAAAATTTGAAGGCCCGAGTGGCCACCTTCAACTTGAACGGAAAGGCTTCCATTTGGTGGGAAGACCTTAGGAATGTGAAAGGGGTTCACGAAGAGGACCTGTCTTGGGAGCAATTTGAGAAATACTTTCAGAAGAACTATTTGTTGGAAAAATATTTCAACGAGAAGACTAAAGAGTTTTATGAACTCAAACTTGGACAACTCACTATGGAAGAATATGTCAACAAATTCCCCGATTTGTTGAGATATGTACCTTACATAAGAACAGAAAAGGCAAAGGTGCAACGCTTCATCAGTGGACTACCTAAGGACTATTGAGACATAATTGAATTTGATGAGCCAAAGACCTTAGAAGGCACTATCTGAAAGGCAACCTATTGTCATGAACAGTTTGGACATCGAACAGAACCTCGCGAAGGATGGAAACGGAAGAATAGTTCGAGATTTCAGAAAAAGGGGATTAAATCCCCAGGATTTAAGAACTATAAGAAGAACCCAAGAATGATCTTCCCAGATCGGAGTGTACACCAGCAGAATTTTCCCTCCTTGGGCGGAAATAAAACTTCTGGATCCATACCAGTGAAGACTGATAACCCAAAGAGAGAACCTTTGAAATGTTGGGGTTGCGGAGAAGAACATCTATTGAGAGACTGTCCACACAGACAACAGAATAGTCGGAGAATTTTTAACATCGAGGAAGCTACCACCATCAATGATGTGGCCAAGAGTGTGATGCAAATTTATGCAGCCTTGGATAACAACCAAGATGACCACCAAGCTTCAGTGGTGGAAATAGAAGGTATGATTTCCAACCATCTAGTGTCTATTTTGATTGACCCCGGTTCAAATTTGAGTTATATAGCCCCTAAGGTTGTTGATAAGTGTAAACTACAACCACAAAAACCTACCAAGCCATGGTTGGTATAGTTAGCCACTGGCACCAAAAGAAGGGTAGCAGAGGTCATACCAACTTGCCAATTAATGTTGGGTGAATTCCCCACCCAAGCAACCCTTAACATATTACCCCTGGGATCGTATGATCTGTTGGTTGGTATGGACTGGCTAGCCGCCCATAAATCCATATTAACTATTACCATAAAACCTTAGAATGTGTAGGTAAAGAAGGGAAAAGGATAACCCTTCAAGGGATCCGAAAACCTGTCTCGGTGAGACAAATATCGGCCCTACAAATGAGAATGTATTGCCGAAAAGGATGTCCCCTATACAAACTACAGGTGTTGAAAACTATTGAAGATGACAAACCAAGCCTCGAAGACCACCCTACCCTAAGAGAATACAGAGATGTGTTTTCGGAAGAGGTACCGGGTCTACTTCCGAGAAGAGACATAGACTTCTCGATAGAACTTGCACCGAGAGCGGTGTCGGTGTCTAGGACACCCTACCGGATGAGCACACCTGAACTAGTTGAACTGAAATTGCAATTGAGAGAAATGATGGATAAGGGCTATATCCGGCCCAGTGTGTCTCCATGGGGAGCACTAGTCCTATTTGTGAAAAAGAAGGATGGTTCCCTTAGACTGTGTATAGATTATAGACAACTCAATAAGGTAACCATAAAGAACAAGTACCCGTTGCCCAGGATCGATGACCTGTTCGACCAATTGGGGGGTGCGTCTATTTTCTCAAAGATTGACTTGAGGTCGAGATACCATCAAGTCCAAATCAAGGGTGAATAAATCCATAAAACTGCCTTCCGGACGAGGTATGGTCACTATGAGTTTGTGGTAGTGCCATTTGGGTTAACCAATGCCACTGCCACTTTCATGTGCTTGATGAACAATGTACTCAGCAAATTCCTAGACAAATTTGTGTTGGTTTTAATTGACAATATATTAATTTACTCCAAGAATAGAGAAGAGCATGAAGAGCACCTTAGGCTTGTGATACAAGTGCTAAGAGAACATCATCTCTATGCCAAATTTAGCAAATGTGAATTCTTCCAGAAGCAAATACATTACTCAGGCCATGTTTATCCAAAAAAAGAGTAGTAGTAGACCCTAACAAAATCAGTTCTATCACGGAATGGCCTACCCCAAGGGACGTTTTGGATATTAGATCCTTTATGGGATTAGCAGGATACTATAGGAGATTTATAAAATGATTCTCCAAGATTGGTTGTCCAATCACTGCCCTCCAGAAGAAGGGGACAAAATTCACATGGACACAAACATGTGAAGAAATATTTCAAACCCTGAAACATCTACTGACCCATGGACCCGTGTTGAAGATCATCGATCTTGAATCCAACTTCCTTGTGTGCACAGATGCCTGTAAGGAAGGGCTCGAAGGATTCCTTATGCAAGGAGGAAGTGCGGTCTGCTATGAATCTCGAAAATTGAATGAGCACGAAGTCAACTATGTGACCCATGACCTAGAGCTGGCTTCCATAGTGCACGCCTTGAAAATGTAGAGGCATTACCTCCTGGGAAAAAATTTTGTACTTATGACAGACCACTGTGGATTGTGATATCTGTTTGACCAACCAAAGCTCAATGCCAGACAAGCTAGGTGGATGGCCCTCCTCAGCAAGTTTGATTTTGAAATCAAACATATTAAAGGAAAAGAAAATAGGGTGGTCGATGCCCTTAGCCGAAGTATGAAAACAACTCACCTGGCCACGGTAAGTACCTATGAGGTGGATGTCAAAGAAAGAGTCAGAAATGCACAAGGAATAGATCCATTCTTCCAGATCGTGACCTCGTACCTGCAGCAAGAACCCACAGGGATAAAGTATGGAGGCTACCAGATGATGTAAAGAGGTCTGCTCACTTACCGAAGTAGATTGTATATCCCAGATTGTGATGACTTGAAGAGGTTCATACTAGATGAACTACATAAAAGGCCCTATACCGGTCATCCAGGATACCAGAAGATGATCATGGCCACCGAGAAACAATTCTATTAGCCTGGATTGAAGAAAGACATAGCTGAGTACCTAGCCAAATGCATAGAATGCCAATAGGTAAAAGTAGAACACCGACACCCAGCAGAATTATTACAACCTCTGCCAATCCCAAAATGGAAATGGGAAACCATCTGCATGGATTTCATCACTGGATTACCAACCTCGACCAAACAGAATGACGCCATCATGGTAGTGGTGGATAAATTGAGCAAGTTCCCTCATTTTATGCCCATCAAGTCAACTTGTAAGGCAATAGATATCACCAACGTATTCATGAAAGAGATATTTAGACTACATGGTATGCCGAAAGAGATCGTGTCTGATAGAGACATGAAATTTACTTCCAATTTTTGGAAATCACTGATGGTGGGTTTAGAGACCAAGTTGTTGTTTAGCACCACCTATCATCCTCAAACCGATGGACAGATGGAAAGAGTGAACCAAATACTAGAAGACATGCTAAGAATGCATGTAATGCATCAACCCAAGAAGTGGGAAGACTACATGTCACTGGTGGAATTCGCCTACAATAACGACTACCAAGAATCCTTAAAGATGAGTCCCTTCGAAGTCCTCTATGGTAGGCCATGCAACACTCCTATCATTTGGAGTAATCCCGTAAATAGAATTTCTTTTGGACCCAACATGTTGAAAAAAATGGAACAACAAGTGACTCAGATAAAACAAAACCTAAAGGTCGCTCAGAACCGACAGAAAAGTTACGCCGACCAAAAGAGAACCCCAAGAGAGTTCAAGATGGGAGATCATGTATATCTCAGAGTCAGACCCAGAAAGAGTTCTCTGAAAATGGGAGCTTGTGCCAATTTGGCACCTTCGTATTGTGGTCCCTTTGAGGTTCTAGATAGAGTGGGACCTATATCCTATAGGCTAGCACTTCCTCCCACAGTAAAAGCACATAATGTTTTCCATGTTTCATTATTGAAGAAATATGTATGTGATTCTAATCATATAATTGACTGGTCTGTGATCCAGGTGGAACCGGAGGGAGAATTCCTACCAGAACCTCAATGCATATTGTACAGAAAGGAAACCCCGCTCCGGAACTGAACCATTGCACAGGTCAAGGTGCAGTGGAGACATTTTGGCCCAGATGAGGCTACATGGGAAATGGAGGATTCCATGAAACGAGCATATCCAATTTTGTTCACCTCTGTACATACATGTCATATTGATAGATAGAACATCGAGGACGATGTCCCTTTAAGGGGGAGGGAATTGTAACACCTTGTTTCCCCCAGTCTGTAAAAATAACTAAACTGGCCAAGAACTATGGCAAACTCAAAGATGTGAATGTGTGATTTGAATGGACCTTAGTAAAAGGTCGATGAATGTAAATAATGTTATGAATATATGTTACAGGACCGCTAAGAGGGGGATGTGCTGAAAAAGAGACCACGATGGCTAAAGAAAGGTGGTGGAAGGCACCTGGAATAGTGGCACTAAATTCCACCAAAACTAATACCGTATTTGGTCTTCACTGGCCCGAAGAACCAAGAGCGGCTCGCTGGCCCCGAAATGAATTACTCGCTAGGTTGGTAGGTGAAGAGGCTCCTCATGGGTTAATGAGGGATGGGGGTGAACCGCCCATCTGTGGAGGCCTCGTACCTGACCACCGCGGGGAAATCCGTGCCACACGCAACCTCACCGGAAAAGAAAAGGCAGGAAAGAGGTGTGGAAGGGGGGGGTCAGACGCGAGGGAGATCGCAGGAAAAGATCGGAAGAACTATAGAACAAAATACAGAGTGAGTGATAGCAGAGAAGAAGGAGAGTAACCTTCGTTCTCGATCACTGAAGAACAGACAAAGAGAGTCTCAAGCATCGTGGTCTAGCTCGGGGGTGGCTAGTGGTAAATCCATTCGAAATCGTTGAGCCTACGGTTGGGTGGAAACGAGCACCCCTCTCAGTAGTTGCATCACACCTGGTGTTTTTCTGATAAGTGTTATCTCTTGTATCTTGAAATTTATATTCTTATATGAATGTTCATGGTTTGTGCAATTATGAATGTTTTCAGTATAAGAATGTCTATATGGTGTTTTTGAACAGAAATGGTGGTTATTTGCTTATACTGGAATGACTACATTCAGCCTATGCAGACATAGATAAATATATATATTGAATTAACTCAGATTTCAAGTCTGTTCTCAAGAGAATTGTTCCCTTATTTGTATTACATGATGCCCTGGATAGTTTTCCTCATAGGGGCACCCTTTCAGGATCGCTACCTTACTTTCCAGAAGACCTTACAGTCTGGTCTTCAAGCCTGGTGAAAATTTCCTGAGGTCCCAAAGGAAGATTTTATGGTTTAAGTCTTAAAACCCTGCACGAAAGGGAGTGGCTCTCTTAGACAACGATATTTCGGCATTTTGGTACCTAGAATGCCCAAGGGCGAGTTCCCTTGCACTCGCAAGTCCTAAAACCCCGACTTGCGAAATCCCGATATATTAGTGTGGGAGTAAGTTAAGATTTTTCGGTGTTTCGGCACTCGAAGCATCTAGGTGTGAGTTCTCTTGTACTCACGAGTCCCGAAACCCCGACCCGCGAAATCCCGAAATGACAGTGTGTGGATGAGTTAGGACCTTTCAGTGGTTCGATACCTAGGATATGCTCTCTCTTGCTAAATGCACGATCGAGATCCTTTTGGAGGATCTGCGGTCTGTTACGACCGTAAAATTGAATGAAGGAACGTAGGCAATAATGCCTCGACCCCTTTTTAACCTTCGCAAGTAACAAAGAAATCGGTACCATCGATCCCAAGACCCATGGGAGGGCATGGACCATCTAGCTGTAGAGTACACATGGCGGCCGGTAAGCATTTCAGCATTTCGGCACACGAGAGACCAGAGGGTAAGAACCCTTGTCCTCACGATTCGTGAAACCCCGACATACGAAACTTCGCATTGACAGGGCGTGGACAAGGTAAGGGTGTTTCGGTATTTCGGCACCCGGGATACCTAGAGGAAAGTCCCTTGTAAAGCCAGTCTAGAAATCCCGATGGGTGAAATCCCGAAAGGACAATATGTGGATATGTTATGATATTTTGGCATTTCAGAAATCGGAATACTCAAGGGCGTATTCCCTGGTACTTGCAAGTCCTGAAATCCCGATAGGTGAAATCCTGAAAGGAGAAGTGCCGAAATGAGATTAGAAATGAATACCAGTTTCGGAGTTTTGGCTCCCAGGAAACCTAAGTGTGATATCTCCTGTCTGTGCATATCCCGAAAATCTCGACATGTGAAACCCCGAAATAATAATAGCACAGATGAGATAGGGTGTTTCGGTATTTCGACACCCTGGATACCTAATGGTAAGTTTTCTTGTACTTGCAAGTCCCGAAACCCCGACTTGGGAACTCCCAAAATGAACTTAGCCTCATATATATATATATATATATCGACATTTCGGAACTTCGAACCTCGAAAAACTCATATGCGAGACCTCTTGTCATCGCATATCGCGAAATCCCGAAGTATGAAACCCTGAAATGGTCTAGCATGGTAAGACTTGGTGTTTTGATGTTTTGACACCCAGGATACCTAAGGATAAAATCCTCTTGTCATCGCACATCACGAAATCCCGAAGTGTGAAACCCCGAAATGAGTATAGTGTGACTAGAATTTAATGTTTTGGTGTTTCGACACTCGGGATATCTGGAGGCAAGTCTCTTGTCTTCGCATAGCCCAAAATCCCGATAGGCGAAGTCTCGAAATGGATTAGTACACATGGTTTTGGTGCTTCTGCGTTTCGGTACCCAGGATCTCCTAAGCTCAGTGTTTCCTCGTGTTCACTAGACACAAAATTTTGATGGATGAAACCCCAAAATGAACAAGGGAATATATGCACCGAGATTTCCCGAATTGCTAAAACCGATGATCACCTCCCCAATAGGGCTTGTGGTCATAGATACCGATCATATGAGTGCAGTTAAGGGGTAGCAGGGTCTGTATCAAACCCCATAGGGATTTGGGGAATTCTGTTCCTCAATGAAAAGTAGCAAAGAAAGACAAAAAATTTCGATTTCCTTAGTGGGTATGTTACATGATGGCTTTTGCCCAATACTTTAGACTTAATCCCTTATATTGAATCATACAATTAGCCATTTCGTTTAATGTGCAGTTCTTTCTCTCAGCAACACCATTTTGTTGTGGTGTATGTGGAACAATGTGCTACATTTGGATTCCCTGTGTAGTGTAGTAAGTTGTAAAATTATTGTTCACATATTCGCCTCCATTATTTGTTGTTAACCTTTGAATTTGATCTCTAGATTGCTTTTCTACAAGGGCCTTGTAGGCTGAAAACTTGTCAAAAACTTCACTCGTAAGTTATAAGAAGTAAACCCAAGTACGTCTGGAAAAGTCATCAATGAAAGTTAAGAAATACTTGCACCCAGAAAAAGAAGGAGAAGAAAGTGGACCACACAAATCACTGTGAACAAGCTGCAAAGGACCTGAGGTGTGCCAAGAGGCACGTTTTTGAAAACTGTCTCGATGATGTTTATCGAGAAAAAAACCGGAAAAACACCATCTCTGCATGAAACAAGAGGAAGACCAGTCACCATCTGTTGATTACATAGTTGTTGCAATGAACGATAGTTTAAATGACCAAACTGCTCATGCCAAAGTTTGTTCAAGTCATCGCTATGAGCAACAAAAACTAATGAAAAAGATGATGACCCAAAGTTGTCAAACTTGTACAACTTGGTAATATCATCAGAAATTCCAGTTGCAAAAACATGCTTAGGATCTTTTAGATCCTTGATTACAACTTGGTGAGGTGAAAACTCTACAGTTTTACCTTCACCTGAATGAGTGATTTGATATACTGATAGAAGGTTACAAGAAAGACTTGGAACACATAATACATCATTGAAAT
>ML809386.1:41581-62770 GCA_009831015.1 Picea engelmannii
CATGGCAGGTTATACCCTCGCCTGTTCAGTTGCATATTCTGATCTCGTTGGAACCCTTTGTTGTAGACCTCGAAGTCGATCCATCAGAAGAAGACCACACGCACTTGGAAAGAAATGTGGTGTAAGGTTCTAGGCTTGCATGACGTTAGATTGTGGCATTAGGTGGATAAGAACAGAAAGGGCTTCATGGAAGAAGCCACACTGACGTTGGGAGCTTTGACGAGGCAGAGAGGTCGAGGCAAGAAGGTCTGGTATGATGTCTGTAGTGGCAAAAGCAGCTCAGTGGGATCGACTACGATGTAAGGATTTTGATTCATCTGAAACCGTTGGCATCGACTACGATGTAAGGATTTTAATTCATCTGAAACAGTTGGCAGGAAGAAGTAGGTGTAGGAGCAAGTGCGAGTGTGTGGCATGAGAGTGGGTTAATTCATGTGAAACTGTTGTCAGGAAGTTAAGGAAGTATGCTTGAAATATTTATTACAATTGCATTGGAAGGAGCGAAGGGCACAATAATACTTCAAATATTTTGGCCAACGAAATATAAAATTAGCATAGCCACAAATGGTGAACGCCGAAAGGATGGCTTGCAAAACCTAAACCGCCAGGAAAGAGAAACAGCTCAGCTCAGAGGTGGACGGAAGGAGTTAGAAGGAGTTGGCTCAGTGTGTCCAAAACGTGGTTGGTGAAGGCTAAAGGTTTAGGTTGGCCTAGAAAATGAAACTCTAATCATTGGCCTAGAAAATGAAACTCTAATCACTCATACTTGGCAATCAACTAGCCACCATAGTAAATTTTAAATATGATTAAGTAAAAGTAAAAAAATAAACATGTAAAATGATGTCTTTATAATAGTGAGGAAGTTAGTGGTTGAAATCACAACCATTGATTTATTGGGACTACTAAGAATATTTCATCAATATTTAATCTTGTCCATACAAAACTATTAAACACTAAAAACCTATTAAATGTGCCCATGGTCAATAGATGTATGCATTTTGACATAATAAATCTTATGATAAATCGTATTTAAAATTTAATTGAAAACATTATTTATCAAAATTTTGGTTAAATGGATATATATTTTATGGTCAATGATCCCCCTATAAGGGGAGGTTCTCCTCACTCTCCAAATCCTATCAAAGCATGACACGTAAATTATGTTTTTGTTGACTTTCATCTCTTTTACTTAGAGAAAGAGAGCCACGCCCTATAATTTTAGGGGTTGTTTTTTTAACTGTGGATTTTTAATCAGTGATTTGTACTATTTTTTACGAGTCTTTTTTTTTTAATATATATATATAGTATTTAAGGTCCAAACAAATTTATAGTGTTCAATCTTATAGATAGTACAAACATTACAAAATATGAATTTTTTATCATTTTTATAATTACAAATAAAATTACAAATATTAATTGATTATCTATTTATTTTTGTTATTTTAATCATTTAAATTAAGCCTCCTAAATACGCTTAGTGCAAGCATTTACATTTACTAACCCAACAACTTCCACATTTACAACTCTTGTCATCACATTTAAAACTGTAAGTACATTTAAAACTACATGTCAGTACATTTAAAACACATTTAAAACTACATGCACTGCAATTGAATTGAAGAGGACAATCAAATCTCAACTTGGAAACAAAGTTGATGCAGGAGCATCGCTCACTCATCAAGCGAGCCAGCACATTTAGAGGAAACAGCTGGGCAGTGCCAACACACATATTTTGAAATGCTTTGGGAATTGTTGCGTCGCTCTTTAATGAAGTCGTTCATAAAGAAGCGCACTTATATTGTAAAAGGGGACCTTGAGCCTTTAAGCTCTCGTCCTTTGTAGATAGGAAGGCATTTAATAGACTTAATGTTGTTAGATAGGAATTTAATTGTAGATTTGATAGTTGTAGAATTCGAGAGGGAAAACGGATATAGACACCCTCCTTTGTACATTGTAACATTATCAAGCATTCAGAAGAGAAGAGGAGCAGAGCAGAGAACTTGTGGAGAACACACCACTCTGGCGTAGTCGTGACCCTCACAGTCCAACCGCGCTCACCAGGACTTTCGTTTGTCTCAGGCCCGAAGAGTCAAAGACTCTTCCAACTCCTTACAGGAGTTCTCAATACCCACAGAAATCTCCCTTTCGGTGATCTCCCCTTTTCTTCGTCGGGAAATCGGGTTTCGCGATATCGCGAAACCTGTGTGCACGTTCTCGTGCTACTCACAACCCCGAAACCTGATGGGTCAACAGTCAACACTTCCGTTTGTCGGGGATTTCCCTATCGGGAAATCGACATTTGTGTGGCCGCAGTTCACATGCACTACGAATTCCCGAACCCCGAACTCCGATATGCACGTGCGCTAATTCCTCACCACGTCACCTCCTCTCTCCGTGAGATCGGGAATCGCGTGATCGCGATTTCAAAGGTCGCAATTCCTTTGCTTTGGAAAATCCCGAACTCCGAATCCCAACTTTTTGGGATCTCGTGCCACGTGTCCTCGTAGTGATCTACGGCTCTGATTATATCAGGAAATCGCTAATCGCGATTTCAACAGGTATGAAATTCTTACCTCCGTGAACTCCGATAAGCCAAATCCCGATGGCCCTTGGTTCCTCCCTGTGCCTAAGGGTTAAATCCCTTGCAACTTCTCCAAGACCTGACGGTCGACGGGACTTCGTGAATCTCTCCTGCGAATCCTAGCCGTCGATTCTCCCCCTTGGAGAATTCTTCCGCTTCACAGCTTCTTCCGGTTCGAACCTCCTCCTGGCTCCTTCCCCAGGAATCACGAAGGAACTATCCCTCCTGAGCTTGTCAACTCTGACTCCCTCCAGAGATCTTTCGCACACTTCTCGTGCTCGACCTCCAACAACTCTCGAAGTGTGGAGTCTTCCAGACTCTGTGCCCTCCTGCAACAGCAGTCCTTAGCTCCCTGCTCAGATCCACGACTGAGACTTCAAATTCTGCCTACACTTCTCCTGCACGGCCCTTCCAACCCAAATCAACTTCTGGGCGAATGAGAATAAGAGTTTAACTGTCTAGCCCCGTCAACGCACTCTATGTGGATGAATTCGACTGCACTCTATGCAGGAATCTCCTAGCTCATACAGAGAAACAATTGAAACTTATTCTCTTCTCTCTCAGACTTCAATTAAGAATCCTGAAATCACATGGACAGCATATTCAAAAGCAAATGCATACAAGGAAAACAAACATTCAGGAGTACACAATGGACAGACACAGAGAAACAACACCAGTCATGAAATTGAATCAAAGACTCTCTTCTATTAATTCAATCTGTACATGGGTGTTCTCCACAAGTTCTCTTCTCTGCTCCTCTTCTCTTCTGAATGCTTGATAATGTTACAATGTACAAAGGAGGGTGTCTATATCCGTTTTCCCTCTCGAATTCTACAACTATCAAATCTACAATTAAATTCCTATCTAACAAAATTAAGTCTATTAAATGCCTTCCTATCTACAAAGGACGAGAGCTTAAAGGCTGAAGGTCCCCTTTTACAATACAAGTTCGCTTCTTTATGAACGACTTCATTAAAGAGCGGCGCAACAATTCCCAAAGCATTTCAAAATATGTGTGCTGGCGCTGCCCAGTTGTTTCCTCTAAATGTGCTGGCTCGCTTGATGAGTGAGCGATGCTCCTGCATCATACTCCTCGGCTTGAAAACTTTCATGGGCTCCTGTCCATGAGCTCCTGCACGGTCTGCCCTTGCCTCTGTATCACTGCTTCTGTCTCCCAGCTAGCATCTTCTACTGGGTGATTCTTCCATTTCACCAGGTACTCGAAGTACTGCTTCCGCCTGGTCTTCTTTCCCACTCGCTTGTCTAGTATGTACTCCATCTGCGGCTTCTCAGCAACTGGTAATTGCTTCTGCCATTGGACCACTGGTTCCTCAACTCCAGCTTCTGCTTCTTTAGCCCTGTATGGGTATAAATCTGCTATATTGAATATCGGGGATATCCCGATGCCATCTGACAACTCAATCTCATAAGCGTTTTCCCCGAATTTCTTCAGGACTCTGCATGGTCCGATTTTCTTCATTTTGAGCTTGTTATATGTTCCCCTTAGGAACCTTTCCTTCCTCAAGTGTGCTAGAACAAGATCCCCAACTTCGAACCAAAGTTGTCTCTTTCGCTGATCGGCTCTGCGCTTGTACTCTTGATTTGAGTCTTGCAACCGCTGCTTCACCCTGCTGTGAAGTTCTCTCATCGCCTCAGTGAACTCTTCAGTGCTAGCACTGCTAGTCGCAGCCTGTTCTGACTCCCTGAGTTCAGAAACTCCCCTCGGTTGAGTCCCATACACAACCTGGAATGGGATTTTCCCTGTACTCCGATTCACAGAATCGTTATACGCGAACTCTGCCTGTGGTAATATCTGGTCCCAACTGTTGTGGTGCTCTGTCACCAAGCTTCTCAATAAATCCCCCAAACTTTTGTTGACCACTTCCGTCTATCCATCTGTCTGCGGATGGTAAGCTGAACTAAAAGCCAAATTAGTCCCTAGCTTCTTCCATAGTGTCCTCCAAAAATGACCTATGAATTTGGTATCCCTGTCCGAGACTATGCTTCTCGGAAATCCATGGAGTCTAACAATCTCTCTGAAAAACAAGTTTGCGATGTGTGTCGCATCGCTGGTCTTTTGACACGGAATGAAATGTGCCATCTTCGAAAACCTGTCTACCACCACAAAGATGGAATCAACTCCTCTCTGCGTCCTCGGCAAACCCAATATAAAATCCATGCTAATTGCCTCCCATGGCCTCTCTGGTATGGGTAATGGCTGATAATACCCTGTATTTTTCTTTCGGCCCTTCGAGTGTTGACAAATCCTACATCTGTCAACAAACCTCTTGACATCAGTGCGCATCCCTGACCAAAAATACGATTTGCTCAGCTTGGCGAATGTTTTATCGTGGCCAAAATGTCCTGCTAATCCGCCACTATGATTTTCCTTCACCAAATTCTCCCTCATGGAGCAAATTGGAATGCACAGCTGACGGCCCCTGAACAGCAATCCCTCCTGGATCATGTAGTCTATCCATGGGCTCTGATCCCTGAGAACTGGGTTCTCGGCTGCTTCATAAGCTTCCCCGAAATCTGCATCTCCAGTATACATGTCCTTCAGATTCTCAAAACCCAACGTCTCGATTCTGAACTCCTGCAGCAACAAACATTTCCTGCTTAAAGCATCAGCCACTTTGTTAGCAGTTCCTGAAATGTGTTTGATTACAAATGTGAAATTTTGCATGTACTCTACCCATTTTGCATGCTTCTGATTCAACTTCTCATGTTGACTCACAAACTGCAATGCATGATTATCACTGTACAATACAAATTCCTTGGGTATCAAGTAATGCCTCCACTTCTTTAATGCCTGTATGATAACATAAAACTCTTTATCATATGTGGAGTATTTCAGCTTTGCGTCATCCAGTTTCTCGCTGAAATATGCAAGAGCTCTGTCATCCTGACTCAAGACCCCTCCTATGGCATATCCGCTTGCGTCACACTTCACTTGGAAGGTCTTCTGAAAGTCCAGCAACACTAACACTGGTTGCTCTGTGATCTTCTGCTTCAACAGATTGAAGCTCCTTTCAGCCTCCGTTGTCCAATGAAAAAAATTTTGCTGCTTCTTCACTGTGTCCATCATTGCGGCGCTAATTCCACTGAAATTTCTAATGAACTTTCTGTAGAAACTAGCCAAACCATGAAAAATCCTCACCTCGAAAATATTTCTCGGTGATGGCCAATTCTTAACTACTTCCACCTTTTCAGGATCCAATTTCAACTCATTCGCTGATATGACAAAACCCAGATAAATGAGCTCTGTCTTCATGAAGGAACACTTCTTCATGTTGACCAACAGCTTCTCCTGCTGCAGTCTTCTCATCACAATAGCCAAATGCTTCAAATGTTCAGCCTTGTTCTTACTGTAGATCAATATATCATCCAGATATACGACTACAAATTTTTCGATGAACTCCCGCAGGACTTCATTCATCAGCCTCATGAATGTGCTCGACGAATTTTTCAAGCCAAACAGCATGACCAACCATTCGTACAAACCTTCGTTTGTCTTGAATGCTGTCTTCCATTCATCACCCTCTCTCATGCGAATCTGATGATATCCTCTCTTGAGATCAATCTTTAAAAAATAATTCGCCCCACTCAGGCAATCCATCAGATCATCCATTCTCGGCAGTGGAAATCTGTACCTGATGGTGATTTTATTTATCGCTCTAGAGTCTGTACACATCCTCCAGCCTCCATCCTTTTTGGGACTTAGTACCGTTGGAATGACACATGGACTTAGACTCTCCCTGACCAATCCCTTGTCCAGCAAATCCTATACCTGCCTCTTGACTTCCTCGTTCTCCTGAGGTGTCAACCTGTACACAGCCTTATTCGGTAAGCTTGCTCCTGGTATGAGGTCTATGTGGTGACTCACACTCCTCATCGGTGGCAACAAATGAGGTAGTTCGTCCACGATGATATCAGTGAACTCTCCCAGCAGTTCCTGAATCTCATCTGGTAGATCATCCACTCTTGTGCTAGTCAGGATAATTCTTGGTTTCCTGACCACAAAGAATTGTGGATCTTCCTTCTTCTCCATCTCTGTGAGAAGCTCCTTCCCACTCATGAGAAGTATGGTGTTGCTTACTTCCGGTTTCACTTCCTTATCCTTTATCGAAAGTAATCTGTGTGTCCTCCCATCCTTCTCCAAGGTGTATGTGTTCATCCTCCCATCATGAACAACATTTCTGTCATATTGCCATGGTCTCCCCAATAATACATGACAGACATCCATAGGAATGACATCACATAGGAATTTACTCCTATATCCACCTATTTTGAATTCAACCAAACACTGTTTAGTGACACTTACCTGGTGTCCTTTCTGCACCCATGATACTTTATATGGACTCAGGTGATTGGTCGTCTCCAGCTCCAACTTTTCCACCATCTCGGTCAAAACAAGATTGTCTGTGCTTCCGCTGTCCACAATGACCTTGCACTTTCTATCCTTGGCTATGCATGCGGTTCTGAACAGTCTGTTTCTTTCATCTGTGTCCTCCACCTCTTTCTCAGGTGTTAAAAGGACTTTATGCATCCCAAGCGATCTTCCGCTGTCTGCATCTTCGTTCTCAGCATCACGCCTCTGCGCCTCAGTGATGTGAGCTTCTCCTTTGTCCATTTTCCTACCTGGACAATCAACAACTTTGTGTCCATCCTTCCCACACGTAAAACATGTGATGATTCCTTCTCTACCTCTTCCCCTACCTCTAGTACGAGGAAAAGTGTTCACATCGGCATATCCGCCACCCTGCTCTGTATGTTGTCTCCTCGGCTCAGCATATTGTTGCCTCTGTGAGGTTTCGCCTTTCTCAACCTTACCCTAAGGTCTCTTCCATTCCTCCTTGGGCTTCTGAATCCTTTCTTGGGCAACTGCCTTGCCTCTAGGCTGACTCCTGCCTCGCCCTCGCTGACCTTGCTTACGGCTCAGCTTCTCCTCGACTTTCAGAGCCAACTGATAAGCATCCTCAACTGTTCTGATAGTTGCCATGCTTAATTCATCCTGAATGTCATATCTTAAACCATTCAAGTATCTCGCCACCTTCTCATCATCGCTCTCCCGATGACCTGCTCTGATGTTGAGCTTGTAAAACTCCTTGGTGTATTCCTTCACCGTCATCAGCTTCTGCCTCAGGTTCTGCATTCACCTGAACAGAGTGATCTGGTAATCTCTGGGGATGAACTTTGCCTTCATCTTAGCAACCATTCGATCCCAGCTTTTAATCTTCTGTTTTCTTTTGGAACGTCTATCCACCTGTAGCTCGTCCCACCATAAGGCTGCATGTCCTTTCAACTTGGTAACAACATGCCTTACCTTCTTATCCTCTTCGATATCTTCATAATCGAAGTAGGTGTCAAGAGCTTTGATCCAGTCCAGCAACTCTTCTGCATCCAGGCTTCCTTCATACGCTGGAATATCCATCCTCACCTTCGCACTCATCCTGGCGATGGCTTTAATTAATCGCTCATTGGCTGCATCTTCTGCTGCAACTCCGCCTTGTGGTACAGCTTCAGCTTCGCCTTCGGAGTCACTTAGATCCCCTGTATTGGTTGTGCGCCTCTGCGCTGCTTCCATATCTTCCATCCTGGCACGAAGATTTCGTATTTCCCTCTCTATTTCTACATTCTGTCCATGGCTACTTCTTTCTCTCGACATTTCTCTTTCCCTGGACAATTCCCTTTCCCTCTTTGGATTGGGTGATTGTCTACCTCTTCTCGACGGCATGGTGAAATTTTATCTTCTCCTCTGCTACAGAAAACAGAGAGATTTTCAGAGCTCTGATACCACTCTGGCGCAGTCGTGACCCTCACAGTCCAACCGCGCTCACCAGGACCTTCATTTGTCTCAGGCCCGAAGAGTCAAAGACTCTTCCAACTCCTTACAGGAGTTCTCAATACCCACAGAAATCTCCCTTTCGGTGATCTCCCCGATGGGTCAACAGTCAACACTTCCGTTTGTCAAGGATTTCCCTATCGGGAAATCGGCATTTGTGTGGCCGCAGTTCACATGCACTACAAATTCCCGAACCCCGAACTCCGATATGCACGTGTGCTAATTCCTCGCCACGTCACCTCCTCTCTCCATGCGATCGGGAATCGCATGATCACGATTTCAAAGGTCGCAATTCCTTTGCTTTGGAAAATCCTGAACTCTGAATCTCGACTTTCTAGGATCTCGTGCCACGTGTCCTTGTAGCGATCTACGGCTCCGATTATATCGGGAAATCACTAATCACGATTTCAACAGGTATGAAATTCTTACCTCCGTGAACCCCGATAAGCCAAATCCCGATGGCCCTTGGTTCCTCCCTGCGCCTAAGGGTTAAATCCCTTGCAACTTCTCCAAGACCTGACGGTCGGCGGGACTTTGCGAATCTCTCCTGCGAATCCTGGCCGTCGATTCTCCTCCTTGGAGAATTCTTCCGCTTCACAGCTTCTTCCGGTTCGAACCTCCTCCTGGCTCCTTCCCCAGGAATCACGAAGGAACTATCCCTCCTGAGCTTGTCAACTCTGACTCCTTCCAGAGATCTTTCGCACACTTCTCGCGCTCAACC
Organism: Picea engelmannii; assembly: GCA_009831015.1. Lineage (NCBI taxonomy): Eukaryota > Viridiplantae > Streptophyta > Pinopsida > Pinales > Pinaceae > Picea > Picea engelmannii. The sequence goes on from ML809386.1 coordinate 50,729, forward strand.
TCCAACAGCTCTCGAAGTGTGGAGTCTTCCAGACTCTATGCCCTCCTGCAACAGCAGTCCTTAGCTCCCTGCTCAGATCCATGACTGAGACTTCAAATTCTGCCTGCACTTCTCCTGCACGGCCCTTCCAACCCAAATCAACTTCTGGGCGAATGAGAATAAGAGTTTAACTGTCTAGCCCCATCAACGCACTCTATGCGGATGAATTCGACTGCACTCTATGCAGGAATCTCCTGGCTCAGACAGAGAAACAATTGAAACTTATTCCCTTCTCTCTCAGACTTCAATTAAGAATCCTGAAATCACATGCACAGCATATTCAAAAGCAAATGCATACAAGGAAAACAAACATTCAGGAGTACACAACGGAAAGACACAGAGAAACAACACCAGTCGTGAAATTGAATCAAAGACTCTCTTCTATTAATTCAATCTGTACATGGGTGTTCTCCACAAGTTCTCTTCTCTGCTCCTCTTCTCTTCTGAATGCTTGATAATGTTACAATGTATAAAGGAGGGTGTCTATATCTGTTTTCCCTCTCGAATTCTACAACTATCAAATCTACAATTAAATTCCTATCTAACAACATTAAGTCTATTAAATGCCTTCCTATCTACAAAGGACGAGAGCTTAAAGGCTCAAGGTCCCCTTTTACAATACAAGTGCGCTTCTTTATGAACGACTTCATTAAAGAGTGGCGCAACAATTCCCAAAGAATTTCAAAATATGTGTGCTGGCGCTGCCCAGCTGTTTCCTCTAAATGTGATGGCTCGCTTGATGAGTGAGCGATGCTCCTGCATCAAAAGTGTAACTACTGCACGCAATCAAGAAGAAGTAAGTGGTAAGTCAGTCAACACTAGGTCGGTCATATGCTCTTCACCATTTCTCTATATAAACCCTTTTGAATAGACAATTTCCATTTCAATTATCAAACTGTTGCTTTGTCTGCATTATTCTTCATTTGTCTCTGGATAGATTTGAAGATCAGTTCCACTCAGTTTATTTGCAAATCTGCTTACTTATATATCAGGTAGGTCGAAGAATTTTACATATATACATTTGTAATCTTAATTTTTTTTAATGGCATTTTTCTTTCAATATATATAGTTTATTCTGTAAATATATAGTTTCTCTGCGTTTTTAAGTTGTAGTGCTTTCACGTTGTATTGTTTAATAGAGCATATATATATATATATATATATATATATATATATATATATATATATATATATATATATATAGTTTCTTGTGTCTATATACAGTTTCTCTGTTTTTTTAGTTGTAGTACTTTAACGTTGTATTGTTTAATAGAACATATATATAATTTCTTCTGTCAATATATAGTTTCTCTATGTTTTTAAGTTATAGTTTCTCTGTGTTTTTAAGTTGTAGTGCTTTCACGTTGTATTGTTTAATAGAACATATATATAATTTCTTCTTTCAATATATAGTTTCTCTGCATTTTTAAATTATAATGCTTTCACGTTGTATTGTTTAATAGAACATATATATAATTTCTATATATATATAGAGTTGTAGTGCTTTCACGTTGTATTGTTTAATGGAGCATAATTTCAATATATATTGTTTGTATTGTTCAATAAAGCCAAAATAAATTAATCTTACTTTCTTTTGGCTTTCTTTTGGCTTGCAATTAATCCATATTGAAAATAGATGCTTCTATGCTCCATTTTTTCTATGATTTAAACTTAGATACTATGTCTTGGGTGATGTCATTCTCTTTTCTTCAACTTATGTTATGAAGAATGATGGCATTCTCTTTTCTTCAACTTATGTTAAGAAGAATCTTTTTTGTGCATGAAACCTACTCTTTATTAAAAATAGCATAAATATATCACAATAAATATATTAAAAGAACTTATAAATAAATATTTTAAAAGAACTTATGAACGACAATCAACAGTTACTAACAATGTTAATTACTATTTCAACCATAAGCTAGCTATAACTAATCTATAATGGCTATTATTTATTGTATTATGGAGAAGGTTATAGAAGGGATACACACAAAGTAGAATTCTACTTACATGTTAATGAATGCATTCAATCGTCCAATATCCTCGGGTACAGATCCAGAAGAATTCCTTCCACAAAGAATTCCACAAACTTTATATTGAAAAAACATATATATTCTAAAAAGAACTTATATTTAAAAAAACATATATATTGTAAAAAGATTTTGAAAATTATATTACATATATTTTAAAAAGATTTGAATTATATATTCTAAAGAGATTTTGAGAATGACTAAGTCGTTAAGAGCGCTAGGCTTTCAAGCTATTGTAGAGGCTAGACGCATGAACGGATAAAGGACAAAAGAGCCACATATTCAATGCATTCATGTAGCTCTGGTTGTTTTGGATCAAGCTTTGTAAGTTTTTTTTCTGAAATAATATGACGTTTTTTTTAAACATATGTAATATATATAAAATGCATGGGAGAGAAAAACGAGTAAAACTTACAAACCAAAATGGAGTTGAGACTGCAGTCTTCTTCATCACCAGTGAGAGTTTTGGTTAGCTTCGTCATCACCAGTGACAGTTTTGGTTAGCTTTAAGATCCTCTACTTGGATTTTTGGTTAGCTTCAAGATCTTCTACTTGCATATAAGGGCATATATCATCTGCCAATAATGGAAATGATACATTACTCTCCATCCTCAATTTTTAGGAGATAAATACCTTCATAGAATTATGGAACTCGCAAGCTCTATATACCCGGGTTAAATTTTGCTCTATTTCAATTACAGTCCTTTTGAAAATACCCAATGAAGATAGTGTGATGCCTTCTGTTGCTATTTATACGTATACAAGGGCATCATCCTTTTCAGTATTATGACCAAATTTTGCTTCCTTTCTCATAACCATCAGATAGGTAGAGAGACATCGGTAGAGGGCGAGTGGCCAAACAACCGAATGCCATTATTATATGCATCTTGTTGGATTTCGAAGGCCTACACAATCATATATGTATTGTTCGTTTCATACACTTCAACCCTGCTCGAGAAAAAACCCTTCGGGATACTGATAGCTGATATAGATAGCGTTACCTTACCAATCGTGTTGTACGGATCTTGTTTGGTTTCAAACGCCTTCGGGAGATTGATAGCGTAGTAAACAAAACAAACGACTATAAGCTCTTCGCCAACAGGAGACATACGATCAGAAACCCCGAAAAAAACCCGACTATAAGCTCCCGCAGAAGTCGAGATTAAAACCAGATGGCTGCCATCTTTCTTTCTGGGTGGGTACATGCCCAATCTGAATATACAGGAAGTGGGTACATGCCCAATCTGAATATACATGCCCCATTTTACTCACTGTATGTCGTCGTACCGAGTACAATTTTAAACAAACACTGTTGTGTTCAGGCTGCGGGAGGCCAAGGTCGGGGAAAGGGCAACCGTGGGCAATGAAGAAAGTTGTTGCTGTAATTCATTCACGCAGGCAGTGGCGGAGGCATAGTCGCGAAACCCGAACATGGAATACATCCCGACATTGGTCATAATGATTCCCTGACTCGCAGAAAGTGTAGTTCCATGGAATTTGATGGACGTAGTTAAAATCCGTGGGACATGTGGGGTTGCTTCCGTTAGCTACCGTGATGAGTTATATTGTGCAGATCAGAAAAGAAAGGTCGCAGCGAGGCGAGGTGGCACAAGGAGATGGCAGAGAGATGAGGTAAGGTTTTCTTGTTTAATTGTTTTTTTATTTGATGGAGTAGGAGGCACGTGGGTCTCATGCAAGGTCCCACACTATCCACCCTCCATTCGTAACACTTCTTTCTGCCACTTTCTATCCATACATTTCTGCCGCTTGCTATCCATGTAGTCTCCATGACATCCTATCCATGCACTCTCCATGACAGGTGCAGTTTTCATGACATCCTATCCATGCACTCTCTCCATGACAGGTGTTATCAAACATCCTGCCTCATCCGTTCAAAAAAAAATTAATAATTATCAACCAGATTTTGAGTCATATAACAAATATAGTAAATGAAGTGACCAAATATAAATCTCAATGGAGAAACAAAGATCTAGAACACGGACCTTTTCAAATTTTGTTTCTGGAAGTAGGTTGTCTTAGTAAGAATTATTTGTTGCTTCAGACCTTTCAAACCTTTCATAGATTCTTTCTTCGATTTCAAATTCTGAGAACAGTTGAGAGAGTAATTTTAGATGCTTTAATTTATTACCCCTGTATAGTATCTTTGTAACCATTCTTTATTGTTTCAAACTTTTCGTGGATTTTTTTTTAAATCTTTTCGTATTCAAATTTTGGTTCATTCTTTTTTAAATCTTTTCGTATTCAAATTTTGGTTCTTAGATTAGTTCTACTTGTTTAATTCGTTATGCTTTTATAGTGCAACTTTCTTTGCAGGACGAAAACACCTTATGAGGGAGCAAGAAACTCCCGAAATATTAAACGCCTTTAAGGAATTATTTCACGGTTCTATAGCTGGGTTTAATCTTTGTAGCCGGTTTCTAACAACATAGATCATTTCGTTCAGAAAGGCTATGTTTACATATTAGATTTGCAAATTTGAGTGTATTACATTAAGATTTACAGATTTAACAAAATAATTATTTTTTCATAAAACATTAAAATTTGATATAGAGATAAATCCAATTTCAAATTAAATTATTATAATAATTTAAATAATAATAATAATAATTATTATTATAATAATAGTAAAAATGTTAATAATAATTTAAATAAACTTTTTTTTAATAGTGATGATGACGATGATGATGATTAACGTCCACTAAGACCTAATTGGTCTATCGGACCTTAAGAGGGTAAGTGATTACTTGTGAGTCTTTAGAATTTTATTTATATACTCAAAAAGCATTAAAAGAAGCTTTCCAAAATCACCATACTTTTGTTGAGTTAACCATCACATAATATCTTTGTATCTTTGTAACTGTTAGTCATAACCATCACATAGTATCTTTGTAACCATTCTTTATTGTTTAAAACTTTTCGTGGATTCTTTTTTAAATCCTTTCGTATTCAAATTTTGGTTCTTAGATTAGTTCTACTTGTTTAATTCGTTATGCTTTTATAGTGCAACTTTCCTGCAGACGAAAACACCTTATGAGGGAGCAAGAAACTACCGAAATATTAAACGCCTTAGGGGAATAGATCATTGTAGCTGGGTTTAATCTTTGTAGCCGGTTTTTAACAACATAGATCATTTCGTTCAGAAAGGCTATGTTTACACATTAGATTTGCAAATTTTGAGTGTATTACATTAAGATTTACAGATTTAACAAAATAATTATTTTTTCATAAAACATTAAAATTTTATATAGAGATAAATCCGATTTCATATTAAACTATTATAATAATTTAAATAATTTTTTTTTTAATAGTAAAAATGTTAATAATAATTTAAATAAACTTTTTTTTAATAGTGATGATGATGATGATGATGATAATTAAGGTCCACTAAGATCTAATTGGTCTATCAGACCTTAAGAGGGTAAGTAAGAGGGTAAGTGATTACTTGTGAGTCTTTAGAATTTTGTTTCTGTGCTCGAAAAGCATTAAGAGAAACTTTCCAACATCACCATACTTTTGTTGAGTTAAGAGGTTAGGAAGGTTGGTAGTGTGATCAATATTTTGAAAAATGTTACTTTAATGAGAAATATTATACTTCTTCTAGTTGTATGGAGTGAACTAAAAGCTCCTACTTTAATGAGTTAACCAACTTAAAATTAGATTGTGATAATCTAACCATTAGTCATTAACATATATATGGCATTGCCAACTGCAGATAAAACATTAGTTTAGATGGCACACCAAAAAAATCTCCACAATCAAATTTACTCTGCTTACTATTTCATTTATCACTTATGAATAATATAGATCTTAAAATAAGTTAAGTTAATCCCACAAATTAATATCCAAAATTAATTTTTAATACCTTTAATATTTATTGCTTTAATGACTAAAATAGCTTGTATTCTTCATTGTCATCGTCATTTTAAAAATTAAATATTTTAAAAATTAAATATGATCCTCAATAGTTTCAAAACCAAATATTGTCCTGTATTGTATTAACAAGGAAAGTTAATCTTTAATATTTAAAAAATATATATATATAAACCAAATATTGTCCTGTATTGTATTGTATTAACAGGAAAGTTAATCTTTAATATTTTAAAAATATATATATTGTCTTGTTTTAACAATAATCTTTAACATTTTAAAAATATATAAATATTAATAAATATATATTGTCCTGTATTAACAAGATAATTGAAAATTTAGTATAACCGTCAACGTTCTTCATTAAAATGGACAGACATGGCATAATAGTAGTTAAAATAGTTAAATTGGCATAATAGTAGATATAGAAGTAACTATATGTACATCACGATATGTGATAGATAGAGAGAAAGCCGAATTGTTGTAAAGTTTACAGAAAAGTAGTCTCCAAAACAGTCTTTGCATTTTTTAAGTTGAGTTCCATATTTATAAATAGTCAGTGATAAAAAATGGAAGTTGTTTTTTATCTACTTTAAATGGTTTAGGCATTGTGAATTAAGACCATAAATATCTATTTATAGTTAATAAAAAAATATCTTAAGTATTGTGAATCGAGACTAGTTGTATCTCTTTATACTTAATAAAAAAATAAGGTATTGTGAATTGAGACAATAGATATTTATTTATACTTACTAACAAATATCTTCATTAAACAGAGATATTGATTTTCAGGGATATTTTGGATATCTTCATTAAATATCATTTCCCCTACTTTATCTCATTAAACATCTATTTGATATAATGTATTAAATATCTATTAGATATCATTTATGTTTTACATAAAATATCTTGTTTCTCTTCTTTCACATTCATTTAATAATGAATGTATTCTTATACCTAGAATCTAGATTAGTTTTTTTATATATATTTTTTAAAATATATATATAATTCACAAATATACTTTGTTTACTTAGTGGAATTTGTGAAAAGAAAAATATTAATAATGAATTTATTCTTATATCTAGAATTTAGATTATTTTTTTTATATAATTTATATATATATATATATATATATATCACAAATATACTTTGTTTACTTATTGGTCTTTTCTTTCTATTTGTGAAAAAAAGAATATGTTTTATTAATAGTACTACACAATATCCCTTTCACATAAATACTTTCTACTATACATTCTTAGAAAATCAATTGCATTTCATTTTATCATCCCTTTCACATAAATACTTCTCTATACATTCTTAGAAAATCAATTGCACTTCATTTTATCAAGTCCTTCTTTTTCATGATGTGTTGTGATCCCAACAATGAGACATGAATCTCAAATATTTATTGTTCTTACTCTTTTAATATGCTAAGAATAATTATGTTCACTACCATTGATATATATTCCATTCAACATTAATACAATTTAAAATTAGTTGCTCTTATCATTTCCATGTTATTAATACAATTCAAAATTACATTTCCATGTTATTAATACAATTCAAAATTACTTGCTCTTATCATTTCCATGTTCTTTCATTCATTAGCATAAAAAATATATAGTTTACTCTACATGTTTTTATCTTGTTCACAATGTTAAATATAGTTTATATAAATTCAAATATTCCTTTAGTATTCTTTGTTTTATTTTATTAAATGACGATATGTTAAAATTTCTTATATTACTTATATATATATGTTTAATGTATACTTTGTTCTCTTTTTTGAAACTCTTCAATATTCCCTAAATAAATATTCGTTATTTTATTCTTATTTGTTAGATTGATGGAAACATTACAGAGTAGCATTTGACACTGCTACTCAAACTCAGAATTTGATGGGTGAGAAATGTTATCTTAAGCCAGGAGTAAGGGTTGTGTGGAATTATGAAGCCCCCCTTACACATCCCAAGTTGGATGGTAGACTGACAATGGACATATCATTGACCCCATTTAACGAGGGACCCACCATCAATCATATAAATTATCATACATCTTAGGTTATATAGTTTAATTTGAATTACCTCACATTTAATATTTATAAACATTACCAACACTATTAGTTTGTTCTTTTTCTTTTAGGAAATCTATACATATTTATTCCACTCCATCTCAACTTCACTCCACCATATTTCTATTTATACATTAATTATTTTCATATTTTTATTTACACATTAATTATTTCCCATACTCTTTGTTGTTTTGCTTGAAATTGTTTATATTCTTGTTTAACTCTAGACTGTAAAAACACATTTTCTACATTTCCAAGAAAAAACTAACTATAACCCATACTCTTTGTTGTTTTTCTTAAAATTGTTTACATTCTTCTTTAACTCTACATTGTAAAAACACATTTTCTACATTTCCAAGAAAAAAATAACTATGATGTTTATATTCTCTTGGGAATATTTCACATAGACATCTTCTCATTGCAAAATCATCTACATAGCAATGGCGAAAGCACTATCACGGCATACACTTTGCATTCGACATCTTGTCGATGACCTCCAACTACATAAAGGACAATTTCAAATCTATGTTATTCATCCTGGAAGGGGGAATCTTTCAAGACCGGAGATGAAAGAAGAACTTGCTAGAAAATTTAGTATTTCTGATACACAAACAATATTCATCTCTTCTTTTCATAAAAAAGACTCATTCTCTAAAGGATTTGGAATAATATATGATTGCGTGTAAGATGCATTACAACATGACCCAAAACACTGCTTAGCTCAAAATGGCCTTAAAGCTAATGTTGACAAATCTACTAAAGCGAGTACAAGTAGAGCAAACAAAAATTGTGGTATTAAAAGCATACCAACTAAAACCCACTAAAGACATAGTTGGAGATGCTGAGAGTTCTATCTTAAAACTCATGTTGAAAGGTCTACCCAAGTAGCTGCAAGTAGAGAAAACAAATCAAGGCATTAAAAACATTTCAACGAAAAGTTGTTAAAGACATATTTAAATACAATGACTATTTGCACATTTTGAACCTATCCATCTTCTCTTACTTTACTTTGTTTTGTATAACATAATATTCCTACTTGTAAGCATGTCTATATCCTTCATATATATATATATATATGAAATGCATTTCCATATTTTCCCATGTAAACAACAATTGTATATATAGGTTATATTTTGCCTATAATGCTTATCTTTAAAGTGTAATCCAAACTATTGAATTTTGTACAAATGTTGTAACATATTTATTGTCATCCACATTTTTGCAATAGTTATACAATATTTTTCATTTCCATCCATAATTTATCTTTGAAACCAATCACTTGTTGAATGTTAAACATGTTTTAATATTTCAAATATCAATACTCAATTTTATTTTAAAGTAAACTAAAGAAAATATTCCTACTTGTAAGCATATATATAATGCATTTCCACATGTAAACAACAATTGTATATATAGGTTATATGTTTCCTTTAATGCTTATCTTTAAAGTGTAATCCAAACTATTGAATTTCATGCAAATGTTGTAACATATTTATTGTCATTTACATTTTTGCAATAGTTACACAATATTTTTCATTTCTATCCATAATTTATCTTTGAAACCAATCACTTGTTAATTGTTAAACATGTTTTAAAATTTTAAATATCAATATTCAATTTTATTTTAGATTTCTGCAATAGTTATACAATATTTTTCATTTCCCTCGATAATTTATCTTTCAAACCAATCACTTGTTCATTGTTAAACATGTTTTAATATTTTAAATATCAATATTCAATTTTATTTTAGAGTAAACTAAATGAAATATATGTTTATTTTCTCTAACATCCAACTAACTAAACATTTTCAATGTGTATATCTCTCTCTCTTTCCTTCATACATATATATCATCAACATAAAGTTTTAAAGTTATATTATTCTTACCATAGTGAAAATATTATTCATATCATCAACATACAAATGTCTTTCTTTAACTAATAGAAAATATTTACATTTTTAGCTTTTACATTTCCTCTCCTACTATGACATGTTTTTCTTTTCCTATCATCTGATGTTTATTCCTTCTTAAACGTTGCAACATTATATAAGCCATTGTTGTTCAAGTAGTTACAACCATACATCAAGAAATATGGTGATACTTTAGCAGATATTGTTTTCATCTACTCGCATTATGTATTCTCCTTTAATTTCATTTGTATCCATTATATTTTACTTAATGCAATCATTCATTGTCTTTTTCTTATGTGATCTTTCAGTTCCCTTGTACTTCCATTGTTTTTACAAAATATCAAAGGTATGGCATCTGTGTTGACAAAAAACTCACTTACAAGGATTGGAAATGGAGAAATTATTTGCAACCCTATTATACAAATTGTGGACTTCAACTTAACATTAGAAGATCGTTATTCAGTAGTCTTATCTGATGGAGGCAGTACATTACAAAGATTATTTTCCTCAACACTTGCTCACTGTTTCACTTCATCTCAAATAGAAAAATGATCCTTGGTTGAACTACAGGACTTCACTTGTAGATCTATCCAAGACAACAAGTATGTCTTCACTTTACCTTCTTCACATCGCTCAAGATTAGTTATAATTTATACAGCTATTATCTTGATTTATTTTTCACATGCATCACACACATTAACCACATTTTACATTCCCTACTATGTGACCAATAATGCAAGTGCTAGTTTTACATTGTTTTTACTTTTCCTACAGGATTATAATAGTACATGAAATCCAAGTGCATGCTTTTCAAGTAGACATTGTTGGTGCCCCAACATTTATAGAAGATGTAAGTTCTTCAAAACAACCATTCAAACCTTCTAATACACCCCCCAAAATTACACCTATTGCATCTTTGAATTCATCCCTAAAGGAATGGACTCTAAAAGTTAGAGTTCTTTCAAAAACTGATCTATGCACATTCACAAATGCTAAAGAACTTGGCCATGTATTTAGCTTCGATGTTATTGATGAAAAAAATAGTGAAATACGCATTACATGCTTTAACATCCAAGAAACAAATTTCCATCCTTCCATAGAGAGTGGCAAAGTTTACATCATTTCAAAAGGGTACATCAAGCTTGCAAAAAAAAAATTCAATCATTTAAAAAATGATTGGGAAATAACTCTAGATATTACCTCAACCATTGAATCTTGTTTAGAGGATGATCATTCAATAGCAAACCACAACTTTGTATTCACTCCTATTAATCTGGTACCAACTTTAGTCAACAACTCTATAGTTGACATTATTGGAGTTGTTATCTCTATTAGTCCTTTAGAAACCATCATGAGAAAAAATGGAACAGAGACACATAAGAGAACCCTCCAACTAAAAGACATATCAGGTTATAGTATAGAAGTAACATTATGGGGAGTCTTGTGCAATAAACATAATCTACACCAATATTCTATCTCAAATAACTTTCCAATAATCACTCTCAAAGCAGGAAAAGTGATTGACTTTAATAGGATCTCAATTACTACAACCTTCACATCCCAAATTTCCATCAATCATGTTCTCAAAGAAGCCCAAGATTTGAGAGCATGGTTTGATAACCCTTTAACAAATCTAGCTTGTCACTCATTATCTACACATGGAGCTTCATGAGGGCACCCTTGTAGAGTCTGCCCTGCATGGAATATTTGATGAATTGATCTGAAATTGTTCCACAGAATACTATAGACTGTAATCTAACCAACACAATTGGTCTCACTGAATTTGGATCTGTTATGAAGAAGTTATGACGTTTTTACCCGAAACACCTGTTTTTGACTAGTTTTAGGACTAGTCACAAACCCTATTTTCCACGGAGTCTAACTCCCAAAATACAATGACCCACAAGATGAATTTTTAACCAAAGATACTTGGATATGTTTTCTCACTTGCATAGCAATTTCAGGATCTGAATCATTATAGAAAAAAAAGTTATAGCGAAAATGGTGAGATGACCTGTAAATAACATACCTTAGAAAACACCATCAAAAGAATTTATCCTTCCTTGCATTTCGGCCTTCTTTTCTTCACTTTCCTCAGAATTTTG
>ML809386.1:73456-95870 GCA_009831015.1 Picea engelmannii
AGAAGGGAGAGGAAGCAGAGGCCTGGCTGCTTGGACTAAAGAAGTATTTTAGAGTCCATGACTTCTCAGAAAATTTGAAGGCCCGAGTGGCCACCTTCAACTTGAACGGAAAGGCTTCCATTTGGTGGGAAGACCTTAAGAATTTGAAAGGGGTTCACGAAGAGGACCTGTCTTGGGAGCAATTTGAGAAATACTTCCAGAAGAAGTATTTGTCGGAAAAATATTTCGACGAGAAGACTAAAGAGTTTTATGAACTCTAACCGAGAAAACTCACTATAGAAGAATATGTCAACAAATTCCCTGATTTGTTGAGATATGTACCTTACATAAGAACATAAAAGGCAAAGGTGCAACGCTTCATCAGCAGACTACCTAAGGACTATCGGGACAGAATTGAATTTGATGAGCCAAAGACCTTATAAGGCACTATCTGAAAGGAAACCTATTGTCATGAACAGTTTGGACATCGAACAGAACCTCGCGAAGGATGGAAACAGAAGAATAGTTCAAGATTTCAGAAAAAGGGGATTAAATCCCCAGGATTTAATAACTATAAGAAGAACCCAAAAATGAGCTTCCCAGCCTGGAGTGTAAACCAGCAGAATTTTCCCTCCTTGGGCGGAAATAAAACTTCTGGATCCATACCAATGAAGACTGATAACCCAAAGAGAGAACCTTTGAAATGTTGGGGTTGCGGAGAAGAACATCTACTGAGAGACTATCCACACCACAACAGAATAGTTGGAGAATTTATAACATCCAGGAAGCTACCACCATCAATGATGTGGCCAGGAGTGTGCCACAAATTTATGCAACCTTGGATAACAACCAAGCTGACCACCAAGCTTCAGTGGTGGAAATAGAAGGTATGATTTCCAACCATCTAGTGTCTATTTTGATTGGCCCTGGTTCAAATTTGAGTTATATAGCCCCTAAGGCTGTTGATAAGTGTAAACTATAACCACAAAAACCTATCAAGCCATGGTTGGTATAGTTAGCCATTGGCACCAAAAGAAGGGTAGAAGAGGTCATACCAACCTGCCAATTAATGTTGGGTGAATTCCCCACCCAAGCAACCCTTAACATATTACCCCTGGGATCGTATGATCTGTTGATTGGTATGGATTGGCTAGCTGCCCATAAAGCCAGATTGGACTATTACCATAAAACCTTAGAATGTGTAGGTAAAGAAGGGAAAAGGATAACCCTTCAAGGGATCCGAAAACCTGTCTCGGTGAGACAAATATCAACCCTGCAAATGAGAAAGTATTGCTGAAAAGGATTTCCCCAATATGAAATACAGGTGTTGAAAACTATTGAAGATGACAAACCAAGCCTCGAAGACCACCCTACCCTAAGAGAATACAGAGATGTGTTTCCGGAAGAGGTACTGGGTCTACCTCCGAGAAGAGACATAGACTTCTCGATAGAACTTGCACCGGGAGCAGTGTCGGTGTCTAGGACACCCTACCGGATGAGCACACCTGAACTAGTTGAACTCAAATTGCAATTGAGAGAAATGATGGATAAGGGCTATATCCGGCCCCGCGTGTCTCCATGGGGAGCATGAGTCCTATTTGTGAAAAAGAACGACGGTACCCTTAGACTGTGTATAGATTATAGACAACTCAATAAGGTAACCATAAATAACAAGTACCCCTTGCCCAAGATCGATGACCTGTTCAACCAATTGGGGGGTGCGTCTATTTTCTCAAAGATTGACTTGTGGTCGGGATACCATCAAGTCCGAATCAAGGGTGAAGACATCCATAAAACTGCCTTCCAGATGAGGTATGGTCACTATGAGTTTGTGGTAGTGCCATTTGGGTTAACCAATGCCCCTGCCACTTTCATGTGCTTGATGAACAATGTACTCAGCAAATTCCTAGACAAATTTGTGTTGGTTTTTATTTACGATATATTAATTTAATCCAAGAATAGAGAAGAGCATGAAGAGCACCTTAGGATTGTGCTACAAGTGCTAAGAGAACATCAACTCTATGCCAAATTCAGCAAATGTGAATTCTTCCAGAAGCAAATACATTACTTAGGCCATGTTCTATCCAAAGGAGTAGTAGTAGACCTTAACAAAATCAGTTCTATCATGGAATGGCCTACCCCAAGGGACGTTTCAGATATCAGATCCTTTATGGGATTAGCAGGATACTGTAGGAGATTTATAAAAGGATTCTCCAAGATTGGTTGTCCAATCAATGCCCTCCAGAAGAAGGGGAAAAAATTCACATGGAAACAAACATGTGAAGAAAGATTTCAAACCCTGAAACATCTACTGACCCACAGACCCGTGTTGAAGATATTCAATCCAGAAGCCGACTTTCTCGTGTGCACAGATGCCTGTAAGGAAGGGCTCAGAGGATTCCTTATGCAAGGAGGAAGTGTGGTCTGCTATGAATCCCAAAAATTGAATGAGCACGAAGTCAACTATGTGACCCATGACCTAGAGCTGGCTGCCATAGTGCACACCTTGAAAATGTGGAGGCATTACCTCCTGGGAAGAAAATTTGTACTTATGACAGACCATTGTGGATTGCGATATCTGTTTGACCAACCAAAGCTCAATGCCATACAAGATAGGTGGATGGCCCTCCTCAGCGAGTTTGATTTTGAAATGAAACATATTAAAGGAAAAGAAAATAGGGTGGTTGATGCCCTTAGCCGAAGTATGAAAACAATTCACCTGACCGCGATAACTACCTGCGAGGCGGATGTCAAAGAAAGAGTCAGAAATGCACAAGGAACAGATCGATTCTTCCAGACCGTGACCTCGTACCTACAACAAGAACCCACAGGGATAAAGTATGGAGACTACCAGATGATGGAAGGAGGTCTGCTCACTTACCGAAGCAGATTGTATATCCCAGATTGTGATGACTTGAAGAGGTTTGTACTGGATGAACTACATAAAAGGCCCTATACCGGTCATCCAGGATACCAGAAGGTGATCATGGCCACTGGGAAACAATTCTATTGGCCTGGATTGAAGAAAGACATAGTTGAGTACCTAGCCAAATGCATAGAATGCCAACAGGTAAAAGCAGAACACCGACACCTAGCAGGATTATTAGAACCTCTGCCAATCCTGGAATGGAAATGGGAAACCATCTGCATGGATTTCATCACCGGATTACCAACCTCGACCAAATAGAATGACACCATCATGGTAGTGGTGGATAAGTTGAGCAAGTCCACTCATTTTATCCCTATCAAGTCAACTTGTAAGACAATAGATATCACCAACATATTCATGAAAGAGATATTCAGACTACATGGTATGCCGAAAGAGATCGTGTCTGATAGAGATACGAAATTCACTTCCATTTTTTGGAAATCACTGATGATGGGTTTAGAGACCAAGTTGTTGTTTACCACCGCCTATCATCCCCAAACCGATGGACAAACGGAAAGAGTGAACCAAATACTAGAAGACATGCTAAGAATGCATGTAATGCATCAACCCAAGAAGTGGGAAGACTACCTGCCACTGGTGGAATTTGCCTACAATAACAGCTACCAATAATCCTTAAAGATGAGTCCCTTCGAAGTCCTCTATGGTAGGCCATGCAACACTCCTATCAGTTGGAGTAATCCCATAAACATAATTTCTTTTGGACCCAACATGTTGAAAGAAATGGAACAGCAAGTGACTCAGATCAAACAAAACCTGAAGGTCGCTCAGAACCGATAGAAAAGTTATGTTGACCAAAAGAGAACCCCAAGAGAGTTCAAGACGGGAGATCATGTATATCTCAGAGTCAGACCCAGAAAGAGTTCTCTGAAAATGGGAGCTTGTGCCAAGTTGGCACCTCGGTATTGTGGACCCTTTGAGGTTCTAGATAGAGTGGGACCTGTAGCCTATAGGCTAGCACTTCCTCCCACAGTAAAAGCACATAATTTTTTCCATGTTTCATTATTGAAGAAATATGTACGTGATTCTAATCATATAATTCACTGGTCTGTGATCCAGGTGGAACCGGAGGGATAATTCCTACCAAAACCTTAATGCATACTGGATAGAAAGGAAACCCCGCTCCAGAACTGAACCATTACACAGGTCAAGGTGCAGTGGAGACATTTTGGCCCAGATGAGGCTACATGGGAAATGGAGGATGCCATGAAATGGACATATCCGATTTTCTTCGCCTCTGTACATACATGTCATATTGATAGATAGAACATCGAGGACGATGTCCCTTTAAGGGGGAGGGAATTGTAACACCCTGTTTCCCCTAGTCTGTAAAAATAACTATACTGGCCAAGAACTATGGCAAACTCAAAGATGTGAATGTGTGATTTGAATGGACTTTAGTAAAAGGTCGATGAATGTAAATAATGTTATGAATATATGTTATAGGACTGCTGAGAGGGGGATGTGCTGAAAAAGAGACCACAATGGCTAAAGAAAGGTGGTGGAAGGCACCTGCAATGGTGGCGCTAACTTCCACCGAAACCAATACCGTATTTGGTCTTCACTGGCCCAGAGAACCAAGAGCGGCTCGCTGGCCCCGAAATGAATTACTCGCCAGGTTGGTAGGTGAAGAGGCTCCTCATGGGTTAATGAGGGATGGGGGTGAACTGCCCATCTATGGAGGACTCAGACCTAACCACCACGGGGAAATTCATTCCACATGCAACCTCACCAGAAAAGAAAAGGCAGGAAAGAGGTGTGGAACGGGGGGGTCAGATGCGAGGGAGATCGCAGGAAAAGATCGGAAGAACTCTGGAACAAAATATAGAGTGAGTGATAGAAGAGAAGAAGGAGAGTAACCTTCATTCTCGATCACTGAAGAACAGAGACAGAGAGTCTCAAGCATCATGGTCTAGCTTTGAGGTGGCTAGTGGTAAATCCATTCAGAATCGCTAAGCCTACGGTTGGGTGGAAACGAGCACCCCTCTCAACAGTTGCATCACACCTGGTGTTTTTCTGATAAGTGTTATCTCTTGTATCTTGAAATTTATATTCTGATATGAATGTTCATGGTTTGTGCAATTATGAATGTTTTCAGTATAAGAACGTCTGTATGGTGTTTTTGACCAGAAATGGTGGTTACTTGCTTATACTGGAATGACTACATTTGGCCTATGCAGACATAGATAAATATATATATTGAATTAACTCAGATTTCAAGTCTGTTCTCGGGAGAATTGTTCCCTTATTTGTATTAGATGATGCCCTAGATAGTTTTCCTCATAGGGACACCCTTTTGGGATCGCTACCTTACTTTCCTCTTGTCATGGCACATCACGAAATCCCGAAGTGTGAAACCCCGAAATGAGTATAGTGTGACTAGAATTTAATGTTTTGGTGTTTCAGCACCCGGGATATCTGGAGGCAAGTCTCTTGTCTTCGTGTAGCCCGAAATCCCGATAGGCGAAGTCTCGAAATGGATTAGTACACATGGTTTTGGTGCTTCGGCGTTTCAGTACCCAAGATCTCCTAAGGCCAGTTTTTCCTCGTGTTCGCTAGACACGAAATTCCGATGGATGAAACCCCAAAATGAACAAGGGAATATATGCATCGAGATTTCCCGAATCGCTAAAACCAACGAGCACCTCCCCAATAGGGCTTGTGGTCATAGTTGTCGATCATATGAGTGCGGTTAAGGGGTAGCAGGGTCTGTAACAGACCCCGTAGGGATTTGGGGAATTCTGTTCCTCGGTGAAAAGAAGGAAAGAAAGCCAAACAAATTCAATTTCCTTAGTGGGTATGTTACATGATGGCTTATGCCCAATACTTTAGACTTAATCCCTTAGATTGGATCATACAATTAGCCATTTCATTTAATGTGTAGTTCTTTCTCTCAACAACACCATTTTGTTGTGGTGTATATGGAACAGTGTGTTGCATTTGGATTCCATGTGTAGTGCAGTCAGTTGTAAAATTATTGTTCACATATTCGCCTCCATTATCTGTTCTTAACCTTTGAATTTGATGTCTAGATTGCTTTTCTACAAGGGCCTTGTAGGCCAAAAACTTGTCAAAAACTTCGCTCTTAAGTTTTAAGAAGTAAACCCAAGTACGTTTGGAAAAGTCATCAATGAAAGTTAATAAATACTTGCACCTAGAAGAAGAAGGAGAAGAAAGTGGACCACACAAATCACTGTGAACAAGCTGCAAAGGACCCGAGGTGTGCCAAGAGGCATGTTTTTCAAAACTGTCTTGATGATGTTTGTCAAGAACACAACCGACACAAACACCATCTCTGCATAAAACAAGAGGAAGACCAGTCACCATCTATTGATTACATAGTTGCTGCAATGAGCGATAGTTTAGATGACCAAACTTCTCATGCCAAAGTTTGTTCAAGTCATCGCTATGAGCAACAAAAACTAATGAAAAAGATGATGACCCAAAGTTGTCAAACTTGTACAACCTGGTAATATCATCAGCAATTCTAGTTGCAAAAACATGCTTAGGATCTTTTAGATCCTTGATTACAACTTGGTGAGGTGAAAACTCTATGGTTTTACCTTCACCTAAATGAGTGATTTGATATACTGATAGAAGGTTACAAGAAAGACTTGGAACACATAATACATCATTGAAATGATCATTTTCTACTTGAATTGTTCTAGATCTTTCAACACTAAGAGATCTATCATCACCAACAAATATTTTCTTGGTGTTACATTCATTTAGAGTAGAAAATATGTCTCTATCCTTAGTCATATGATAAGATGCTCCAGAATCAATGATCCACTTATCAAAAATAGAAGTAGAAGGTGTATTGAAGGAGAAACCAGAAGCAGAAAGTGCATGTCCATGAGAAGAAGAAGAAGTAGTAGAATCAATACTAATGTTGTGCTTCTTCATCGTCGCTTCTAAAGTTGCCATCTTCTTGAAACATTTGGACTCATCATCACCATATTTATCACAAAACTTGCAATCTCTGTCAGTCTTCTTATTTTTAAATTTTGCTCCTTTGTCTCCATTCAGAGCAAAAGTTGTCTGAGTGGGTTTGGGACCCTTATATTGCTTGTTGTTGTGGCGAGGATGTTGCTTCTTGTGATTCTTGGGTTTATCTTTTTGTTGGGCAAATAAGTCTTTGTTGGAGGTACCTGCAGTGTTGATCACTCAAAGTTGTACAAGCTTATATTCCTCTCTAATCAAAGAAGCACAAAAGGACTCAAGAGTGGGTTTTTCATAAGCTTTCCCTAGAGCCTCTCTCGTGGCATAAAAGGTAAATACAAACACAGAATATGCACTACCTAGCTTAGAAAGAATAAAATAGATGCAACGCTCTTCCTCCATTTTTATCTTACATTCTTCACATAAAATTATGAGTGTTTTAAACCTAGATAGATAGTCTCCAAGGCAAGAAAAATCACTTGGACTCAAGGTCAATACTTGATTTTCTAATTGTTGTGCTCGAATAATATTGAGTTTACCAAACACAGATTCAATCTTTTCTCAAGCTTCTTCGAGGTCATCAATTTCTTGAAGGTGGTATCTTAAATCAGGAGAGATGGACATTCCAATTATTCCACGTGCTTCGTCACTCCTATTAGCCCATTTGGCTTTCTTATCATCATCAATGGGTTATTTTTCATTTCCCAAGGTAATCCGGTACAAGCCTTTACTTCTTAATAAATCTTACATATGGGATTTCCATTGGAAATAGTTGTTGTTGGTAAGCAAAATATTACTTGTAGAAGCCATATTAAATATTCAGATAATATGGATTTAAAAACTGAAATTGATGATCTGGATGGAAAGAGCTCGAAAAGTTATGCGGTTTTAAAAAAAAATGGCATTGAAAACAAACTTCGGATGTGAGAGTTATTCTCTTTTAAAAAAAGGCATAAACGGTAACCAAATGAACACGTGATAGTGTGAGTTGCTTTATGAAGTGACTCACTTTTATAAAGAGAAGTGGGGATCACTTTTACAATGAATTTACTTTATAACAGAAAAGTTGCATGCAAAATAAATAAGGGTTGCATGACAGCTTTGTCCCTGCCAAGTAAATTTGGAAATGGAGTGAACCTAGATGGAATCATTAAACTAGTTAGAGTGTCCCAACAATTGTCAATTTACTATAAAATCATTGTCAATTTGATATAATTATTATTTGTCTTTATTAAAAAGAAAATCAAAATCATTATTAAAAGGGAAAGATATATATATATATATATATATATATATATATATAAGTTGTTTATATCATTTTGTTTTTCATCTTTAACTATACTTTTACTAATATATTTTCATTTAAAAAGAAATTCAAAATTACTATTAAAAAGAAATTACACATATGTCATCATACATAATTATATGTATATCATTTTGTATTAATCTAGTAGTACACTTTGTATTAATGATAAGAGAAAAACATAAATGCAATAATAATGAAATAAATGGATAGTAATAATGAGAGAACACATGGCATTTTTACTTTTTTTTTTTCTTAATTTTTTATATAAAAGGTACTAGATACTTATAACCAAGTTTATTGAAATACAATAATAATGAAATAAATGGATAGTAATAATGAGAGAACACATGGCATTTTTACATTTTTTCTTAATTTTTTATATAAAAGGTACTAGGTACTTATAACCAAGTTTATTGATTATGTAATTAATTTCAAATATTGAAATACATGAAGGCAACAATAACACTTGGAATATATCAACCAATGAAAAATGAGAAAAACAAATATTTGTATTATATCAAAAAATATATATTTGTTTTATTAAGTTAAACATTACACTACACACATGAATTTAAATTACA
Organism: Picea engelmannii; assembly: GCA_009831015.1. Classification (NCBI taxonomy): domain Eukaryota; kingdom Viridiplantae; phylum Streptophyta; class Pinopsida; order Pinales; family Pinaceae; genus Picea; species Picea engelmannii. Next base: position 82,212 of record ML809386.1, read on the forward strand.
AAGCAAATTAATGTCAAATCAATAGCAAACTCATTGCTATATTCCCTTGGCAGGGACTAATAACTCTAAAATAAAATATTAAAAAACTCAAGACCTCTTACTTAATAAGGCAACTTTTAACCAAATGATCTAGCAAAACATATTGTAATGTTCAGAAGGAGGATTGGGGATGTTGTTGTTGTTTTTGTTGTGGAAGACAGTATTGAAGAGAGTGCTAAAAAAAAACTCTTTTCACACAAGAAACAATTTCGCTTCTCGATGACAACAAGGGTTAGATCTCGGTTAGATTACCTAGAAGATGCATATTTTCCTATATGTTTTTTATTTGCCGAGATCGCACAGGGCGTGGGGCAAAGAGCATATGCAAACCTAAAAGAGTAGAAACCCATAAATAAATAATACAAAACCAAAATAAAACCAAAATACTACTCTGCAAAAATTTAAAAAAATGCGTATTCAAGCTTTATACCTCTGGATTTGACTGTAATGGTGGTATCTTGGGCAAACAGAAACCTTTTTTAGTGAAACAAAAAGTGTTCCTAAATGAAACGTGTGCTCCGGACGCAATGGAACAATCCTCTTAGCCCATAAATGTATGTAAATGATAGAAAATGGAGATGAGGCAACTCGGCTTCACAATCTCAATCTACAACGGGAGTGGATCTTCAAACAGGCTCTAATACCATGTTCGAAAACACAGGTATTCCAACAGAGGACGAACACCTTCAGTAACCAATCACATAACCAGATCAAAGATCAACACATCGATGTTTTCACGTGGTTAAACCCCTACAGGGAAACATCCACGGCCTCAGCCAACGCAGCCACTTGGAGCAGTTTATTAATGGAAAAGAAAAGTATTACAGAGATATTTTCTCACAATCGATCATTGGCAAATGACCCTCCATGCTCTTTAAATAGAGATCATGGACCAATCGGGTGTTAATCCATGGATCAATGGTCATTAAGATCGAGGAGAGTATGAACCGTCGGATCACTCTATGTCGGGAACATATCGTGATCGTCGGATTTCCTAACTACAAATGCATACTAATGCATACTAAAGAAACACATTTTTACATAACGACACATTAGACCAAGTAGATCTTAACTAACTCCTAAGTGTCTAAATATCCTAACAATGTATACCTCCTTAGCACAGAGGGGTTTCCCTTGTCCCACAAACAAGGGGGTCTCATACACCAATTTGGTGGTCGTGACCTTATTATTATTATTATTATTATATATAGCCAAATTGGTGTATGAGACTCCCTTGTTGTTGGGACAATGGACCCCCTCCGCACATTAATTTGAGTGCTAAAGTCTATGGAGGTGTACATACCCTACCCCCCTTTGGACTTGACCTGTGACCTTCGAGGAGGAAACACATGTTCTTAACCATATATATAAACATTATTTTTTCCTGGAGAAATATATTTGAATTTGCATACTAATAATAGGGAGCTAGAAAAATGAGTTATTTTCTTTATTCAATGGAAACCTACTATGCATATGAACACACACGCATTAATAATGTGCATGCATCATTGTTGCATAAAATAAAACCCATGTAAAACTCCCTCACCATGACATGTTTCAAAATGAAATATGTAGTACTAAAAACTTGTTTTAGGGGTAGATGACTTATTTTATCCTTTTGAACATAATAAAGGCCTCTAGACCCATCCCCTTAGCACAAAACCACCTAATGACACTTGGAATACCACTTGAAGGTGAAATCCCCACAAAGAGAACATTGTAATGGTTTTAGGCCTTGTTCATGGTGTTTGAGGCTTAAAACGTGTATTTTCCTATGTAAGGCCCTTATTTTCCTTTTTTACCATGGTGTAGGCTCTTAAACCCATCATTATTTCCCAAAATCAATTCATGGTGGCCATATCCCACTTAGAAGCCAAAGATCACATAGAACGGTCCTATGTGGCATTTCAATGCATCTTCCACGATGCTTGAGTTTGAGAAGATTTGTTCAATACCGAGGGCCCTTGCTATCCTTCCCTAACCATTTTCAACACACAAAGACCCGTCAATTTTACTGAAAACATCATAATGTCCTCTAGTATACCATTCCATTCATAGTCGAAATATCCCCAAGAGAGACAATGTATATATATCATATGTGTTTTTCATGATAATATAGCGTAAGAAGCATCATTTAGAGCACAAGGACCTCGTTTTCCTCCATTGACCTTGATTGGACCTTGAGACCCATTCTTGGTTCACAACTAACCTAATCATGGTGCCCATAACACGTTTGGAGGCAATTGATAACCAATGGAGACCAAATTTGGTTGTTCGAGGACTCCTTTATGGTGCTTGAGCCTAAGATGCAAGATATAGAGTTTGAGGCCCTTGTTTCCCTCCATTGACTATGGCTAGGGACATGAGACACATCCATGATGCTCAAAAATTCATAATGGCACCCATATTTAACTCGAGCGAAAAAAGTTCCCTAGAGAGGGCCAATGTCATAGTTTATAGGTGTTGTTCATAGTGGTTGAGCTTTAGAGGTCCAATTACTAATTAAGATCCATACTTACCTAAAGTGTAGAAACATTAGCAAATCTTACTAATTCCTAAAATGTCGACCATAAAATTTTGGGACATGTTTTTGTAAAAATATTCAAATTTCTACGGATTTTATATAGTTTCTAGGAAATTTTGGAAAATTTTAGAGTAAAATACTTTTATGATATAAACATTGGGCAAATGATTCTCAAAATAATATAAATTGGTGAATCTTATTTTGGAAAAAAATTGTGAAATTAACCCATGGGAAAAAATTATCCCCTAAAATTTCCCATGTTCATAGCCTTTGCATCCCACTTGGAGGGCAAAGACCCCCTACAAAGATATTGTATTGATTCAAGCACTTGTTCAAAGCTCTTGAGCTTGAGAATCTTTAATAAAACTGTAAGGAATTTGTTTTCATTCTTTAATGATGACCAAATCCCTACAACCCATCCATGGTCCCGTGTGGTGGTTTGACAATCTGCTCATGGTGCTTAAGCTTGAGAAGTTATGTTTATGGCCTAAGGTTGTTATGTCCATCCTGTAAACATGGTCAAGGGCTTAATGTTGTTGTTTCCTTAGTATAACCATGGTAAAGGCCTTGAGACATATTCGTGGTGCAAAAAACATCTTAATGTCACCCGTATCTTTTTCCTAGGCCAAGGAACTCCTAGTGGGGGATTGTGTCATAATTTTTAGGCATTGTTGATGAATCTTGATCTTAAGAGGGTTTAATTAGGGCTTGAGGCCCATATTCCCCCCTTTGAACATGTTTAGACATCAAGACCAATTTCAAGTGCACAAAAAATACTCATGGCATGTATATCCCGCTTAAAGGCCTATAGAGAACTACTACAAAGGACTCATGTGTTGTTACAAGGACTCGTTCAAGTCTCTTGAGCCCAAGAAGATTTATAAATATCTCGCGGTGCTTTTTTTTCATCTTTGATGATCTATAAATTATTGTGGATATTTCTCTGGAACATTTCATCACAACAGATTTTATAATATTCTATAATTTATTTCTATGTAGTGTTTTACTTTATATTTTAAATTTAATATTACTAGCTTAGCATACAAATATTGAAATAAAAAGAAACCAAAATTAAATAAACTAAGCAAATAACACTCCATCAACACAATGAACACAGTATGGACCCTATGAAAACTCAATATGGGAAAAACCTACCTAGAAGCTAAAACCTATGCATTAGTATTTTCTTCATAGTTATGAAATTTGAAAATACAAATAAAGTGCACTCACTATGGAGTTGTCATGAACACTATGGCCAGTATGGTTGTTGTAGTATCTCTCACTTCCTCTATGTTGCTTCAATATCCCACTCCTAAATTCTCTATTCACCCTATGGAATATTAAAGCATACAATCTCTCATTGTTGGTTGTTATGTCATGGAGTGGTGCAACCACAATTGAAATCGATGCTATGAACATTTGCAGGTACTATGTTTCCCCAGAAAGCTCCAAACCTTAGTGACATTAGTATTAGTTGGCCACTTGAGGATGGCCTCCATCTTTGTGGGATCTATATTGAGTTCCCCTCCACCAATCATAGACCTCAAATACATCAATGATTGTTGAGAAAATTCACATTTCTTAAGGTTTTCTAGTCGTTGATGCTTTTTCAAAGTCTCTCACACATGCACAAGATGTGAGATAGGTTCTTCCCAAGTATAGATATAAATTGATATATCATCTAAGTACACTATCACAAATTAATTTATAAGAATTACATAAACCAAAAGGCTTTACCTACCATTCATATAGACCTTGCCTTGTCTAAAACGTGGTCTTCCAAGTGTCTTATTCTTTAACTTGTACTTGGTGGTATCTTGATTTGATATCCAACTTGGTGAAGTACTTGGCATGCTACAATTGATCTAGCAATTCTAAGTAGAGGGTATCAATTCTTGAGGGTGATGTTATTCAAATCTCTGTAGTCAATATACATTCTCCAAGTCTCATCCTTATTATGTACCGTGATGATAGGTGACCCACAAGGTGCAGTGTTTTGTCAAATTACTACTTGCTCCAATAGCTATTGCAATTGTATCTTCACTTCATCTACTTCCAAGATGCATTGTTTGTATAGACCAATGTTTGGCAATAGGGAATTAGGAACAAATTAAATATATGACAAAGGAACAAATTTAGCATGCAAGCAACTCAAGCAAATTTTTGCATCTTCTATATATGAAATTATGATTATAATTTTTATTTTTTTTTAAATTAAAAAATTATAATGATCAATTAAATATATGACAAAGAACAAATTTATCAACACACCCAAAGTTTTCACACCTTTAGTATATGTAATTTTAATTAAAAATTACAATAATCAATTCAACATATGACCAAGAAAAAATTTATGATGCCAACAACTCACCCAAGTTCTCATGCCTTTAGTATATGAAATTTAAATTATTAAAAAAATAAAAAAATAAAAATAATATATATATATATATATATATATATATATATATATATATATTATGAAAAAATTAAAAATTTTAATTAACAATCAAATATATGCCGAAGAACAAATTTAACATGCTAACAATGCACGCGAGTTTTCACAAACGTATCTTGAAGCTCCCTTTACATAAAGTCTCACTTTTCTTTTTCTTTGCTTAAGTCCAAATAATAATTCAAGCTCACAAACATACAATACAATAATTACACCGAAGGTGTTTATTAAGGGGGGGTTCTTTCTGGGATTTTCGTCGTCTATCTTTATCCAATTAAGGACTACCACATGTTTGTCTCTGATTGTCCATTTAAGAACTACCACTTGTTTGTATGTCATCTCAGGGTTTTCTTTATAGGCTTTCGTCTTCTGCCAGTTCCCTACATGTTTGTCTCTAGTCTCTGGGTTTTCTTTATAAGATTTTGTAGTCTGCATGTTCCCTATTAAAATGGTCTGAATGGTCTATATTGTGTCTGGCCTCTGAGGTTATTTTTCCATCGTCCGATACCAATGATATGTTTATACCATTTTGAAAAGAATAACTTAGGCTTTCCATGAACGTCGATTTAAATAACTTAGGCTTTCCACCAAAAATCTCAGGTTTAATAAAACAACTCAGACTCTCCTATTCTTGGGATTTAATTCATTACTAAGGGAAGAATGGAAGATGTTGACTACCACTGCATATCCATTGTTCTCATGTAATTCAATGCAAGGAATAGTGTTTTTAATGCATTCAAAAAGTTTGATTGAATGATTTTTGTAGTGGTTCCGTGCATTTCAAGACTAGAAAAAGCAATAATTATTTTGGTATTAGATGGTATTCTGATCAAATTTAGAGGAGAAGATATAAATCTAAGGTTTTTATAGACTAAGCGTTCATAAGGCTTTTACAGTTTTTGCTAAGGGTTTAAGACTGGAATAAGATAGAAAATTTTGGGCTTTCGCTAAGCCAAGAAAGCTAATACCACGTTTTTTTACAGATTTACTCGAGGGTTCTGAGACTAAATTTCTTTTTATATTTCAGTGGTTTGTATATACTTCGGGCTATACTTAATTCTATGGGAACGAGAATTTTGATGCCTCATGATAAAATACTATGGTCCGTAAGGTTCTCCCTTCAGCCCATTCTTGTGCAACAGAATAGTAACTTAATGCTCTTAGGGTTTGGAGAAGTAAAAAAAGGCAACGCTAACTTGGCGAGCATGACCACACTAGAATTATATAAAAACATGCAGTAAAAGGCTTTTTCCCTAGATGCCCAACTACCTTGCAGGCTAATAATTCTTTCAATGGATCTAGCTGGCCCTACTTCACTTATATGTGGCAAGTAGCTAGGACAAGTCTTACATCTAATTGGCACCGTCTCTACCCACAACTCCATTTTCAGAGATTGGATGATGTTGGAAAATCAATTACCGCTCTTTCTCTTGCAAAATATTTTGGAGTTGTAGTTGGGTTCTAAATCCAATGCAGAGGAGAGGCTCTCCAGATTGCTGAGGTTTTTGTGCTGAGAATTCAAATCTCCATATAAATGAGAGAGGGCACGTGCCATGTCTTTTCATTACATACTCCAAATTGACAGCTTCCACGTTTCGTCTTTAGCGGTGGCTTGCGCATTTCTTCTTCATCGGGGGTCAACCATTTTTCCATTCTTCTACAATGTTAGGCCTTCAGATATTTGGTATGGAGTGTATGCTTGATCCTTGTGCTTGCTCGAAGAGAGAAATTTTTTTATTTTCAAACTCATATAGAAGCCACGACACAACTCAGACATTATTAAAAATAGAGGAAATCTCCTTTGTTGTGAGGATTACTATTCAAACGACTACCTGGAGTCCGAGGTGAATGTTTCCACCGTTGAAGAATGAGAGGCTTTGTTCATGGCCAATTTCTCCTACATCGCGGTCTTCTTTGACAACAGTTCAACATCATTTTATCTGGCGGATGACCCACTTTCTAGCTTGAAATCAGCGCCAAACCAAACATACAAGGGCTACCTCAAGGTCCTCAATAGCATACCTCATAACAGAACCTTGGCGTCTAACAATTCACTGAGCGTCAGAAGCATAGTTGGGATCATGGTGAGCTCGGTTGTTGTTGTTGCTCTGTTCATTTGCCTGATAGCGATCTTGTTCATCCACCACAGGCGAAGGAGCCGAGAAAAGGAATCTGAGGCAGATGAAGAATAGAATGATCCATATCAAATGGAGGAGTAAGCCTTCTTAAAGATGCTTCCGGGACTGTCACAATAGTCGATTCATTCAATATTTGTAAGACATCCAAACCTGCTATATTCCCTGCAATTTTAATGGTTTGACTTTGAGAATCGTTATAGTAAGCACGAACAATAATTGCAACATTTTTTACCAGACAACCTAGGTATTGTTGGGATATTTCTTTCATATTATGCAACACCATTGATGATATTTCCTTAGCCTAAAAGGTTTTATTTTCTCTTTTGAAGGAAACTTGGATGAGAGGCTTGTCGTTAGGCCCGTGTGCAATAGAAAATGACCAAACACACTTATCACTTTGCATATAGGAATTTGAGAAGCACCTCCCTATCAACCTCTTAGCATCAAAGATTGTTTTTATAGGGTTGGTAGAGACTTGATTCTTAGCATGTTGTCTGAAGAGGCATTCATTTTCTATGAAGGCAACCATGGAGGGAGTAGTCTGATTCTCCTGTTTGTTGGAGATGATATCAACTCTGTCTTGATCACCATGCCAAATACCCACATCAACTATGTCTTGATCACCATGCCAAATACCCACACATGTAAGTGGGTTTGAGATCGATGTCGATATCTTTACCACCACCGTCATTATGAGAAGAAGCCATGGATGGAAACAATGAATTAAGGGGGACCTGCACAACCAAAAAGACAAAAAAAAGTGAGGAATTTATATTTCATGAGAGAGACAAGATGTTCGAATGTAAGTTTTCTATCTTGAAGGAATTTTTAGTGCCTTCTCTTTGTTTTATTGGTCTCTTTGTCATTTGAGAGTGAGTTTTTGGATGAATCGAAAGAGGAGTGGGAGAGTTGCGAGGATCCGAAATTCCAGTATGGTACGCGATGTTTCTATGTCATTTAAGAACAAGTTCCTAGTTAAATCGAAAGAGGAGTAAGGATACAGAATGAATATTTTTCCCATATTAAGTACTTGACTAACGACGTGATTATCGTGGGATTATGGAACCTTTTCCACGACCCTTGTTATTCAAAACTAAATTTCCATCACCACTCATTACAACAGACACCATGCCTTTATTCGCAGTATCACTCTTTTAGACTGGGCGACCCATCCCATTGAGTAACACGAAGTCTCCATCGCTCTGAATCGAAACTGGGCTCCTTCGTCGACTTCGACAATTTTTCTTAAGAAAAAATTAAGACAATATTCATTGTCAAACAATTCTATGGGGTTTTGAACCAAGGAAACAAAGTGACACCTACGCTTGAGGTTATTCATGGAATGTGTTGGAACGTGTGGACAATGAGGTTACATGTGGAGTGACACCTGCACTTGAGGTTACATGTGGAGTGTGTTGGAACATGTGGACAATGATAGAAGATTTGGTCTACGTGTCATGTTTGATAGAGTCTCTACATTTTGTGTTCAATGAACATAAAAGAGATAAAAGGATAATGGCATGCCCATCTTGAGTGAGCTAAAATAGTCAAAGTCTAGATCTCCATAACAAATTCCATATTAACACATGTAATTTATAAATCACCATTCGTTGTGGACTCATATATAGTAATGTAAAAAGAAATAATTAAAACTTATGTGCGTTGCACTCCTTGGGAGGGGTATTTACACTCAGATTAAAATGTGTGGATTAACTAATTTTTTTATATTTTTAAATATATATTTTAAATTTTATTAAACTAAAAAGGTGATATAGGTTTTTTCATTTTTTTTTAATTGAGAATTATAATAGGATATATATATATATATATATAGCTTAGACAATGTCATTTCAAATCTCCATATAAACGAGAGAGGGCACGTGCCATGTCTTTTCATTACCGACTCCAAATTGGTGGCTTCTATGTTTCATCTTTAGCAGTGGCTTGCACATTTCTTCTTCATTGGGGGTCAACCATTTTTCCAGTCTTCTAAAATGTCAAACCTTCAGTTCTTTGGTATGGAGTGTATGCTTGATCCCTGTGCTTGCCCGAAAAGAGAAAACATTTTATTTTCAAACTCATAGAGAAGCCACGATACAACTCAAACATTATTAGAAATGGAGGAAAGCTCCTTTGTTGTGAGGATTACTATCTGAAAGAATACCTGGAGATCGAGGTGAATGTTTCCACCGTTGAAGAATGCGAGGCTTTGTGCATGGCCAATTTCTCCTACGTCGCGGTCTTCTTCCGCAACAATTCAACATCGTTTTATCTGGAATACAACCGACTTTCCAGCCTGAAATCAATGCCAAACTAGACATACAAGGCCTACCTCAAGGGCCTCAATAACATACGTCAGAATAGAACCTTGGATTCTAACAAATTTTTGAGCGTCGAAAGCATATTCGAGATCACGATGAGCTCGGTTGTTTTTGTTGCTCTATTCATTTGCTTGATAGCAATCTTGTTCATCCACCACAGGCGAAGGAACTGAGAAAAGGAATCTGAGGCGGATGAAGAATAGAACGATCCAGATGAAATGGAGGAGGAAGCCTTCTTGAAGACGCTCCCGGGACTGCCGCAACAGTCGGTTCATTCAATATTTGTAAGACATCCAAACCTGTTATATTCCCTGCAATTTTAGTGGTTTGAATTTGAGAATCATTATAGTAAGCATGAACAATAATCACACCTTTTTGTATGAGACAACCTAGGTATTGTTGGGATATTTATTTCATATTATGCAACACCATTGACGATATTTCCTTAGCCTGAAAGGTTTTATTTTTTCTTTTGAAGGAAACTTGGATGAGAGGCTTGTAGTTAGGTCCGTGTGCAATAGAAAATGATCAAACACACTTATCACTTTGCATATAGTAATTTGAGAGGCACCTCCCAATCAATCTCTTAGCATCAAAGATTGTTTTTACAGGGTTGGTAGCGACTTGATTCTTAGCATGTTGTCTGAAGAGGCATTCATTTTCTATGAAGGCAACCATGGAGGGAGTAGTTTGATTCTCCTATTTGTTGGAGATGATATCAACTATGTCTTGATCACCACGCCAAATACCCACATCAACTATGTCTTGATCACCATGCCAAATACCCACACATGTAAGTGGGTTTGAGATCGATGTTGATAGCTTTACCATCACCATAATTATGAGAAGAAGCCATGGATGGAAACAATGAATTAAGGGAAAAGAGGGACTTGCACAGCCAAAAAGACAAAAAAAAAGTGAGGAATTGCTATTTCATGAGAGAGACAAGATGTTCGAATGTAACGTTTCAATCTCGAAGGAATTTTTAGGGCCTTCTCTTTGTTTTATTGGTCTCTTTTCCATTTGAGAGCGAGCTTCTGGATGAATCAAAAGAGGAGTGGGAGAGATGCGAGGAGGGATCCGAAATTATAGTACGGTACGTGATGTTGCTATGTCATTTGAGAACAAGTTCCTGGTTAAATCGAAAGAGGAGTAAGGATATAGAGTGAATATTTTCCCACATTAAGGACTTGACTAACGATGTGATTATCGTGGGATTCTGGAAGCTTTTCCACATCCCTTGTTCTTCAAAACTAAATTTCCATCACCACTCATTACAATAGACATCGCGCCTTTATTCGCAGTATCACTCTATCAGACTGGGTAGCCCATCCCATTGAGTAACATGAAGTCTCCATCTCTTTGAATCGAAATTGGGCTCCTTCTTCGAATTTGGCAGTTTTTCTTAAGAAAAAATTAAGACAATATTCATTGTCAAACAAGTCTATGGGGTTTTGAACCAAGGAAACAAAGTGACACGTACGTGTGAGGTTACGCATGGAATGTGTTGGAATGTATGGACAATGAGGTTACATGTGGAGTGACACCTGCACTTGAGGTTACATGTGGAATGTGTTGGAACGTGTGGACAATGATAGAAGATTTGGTCTACATGTCGTGTTCAATGGAGTCTGTACATTTTGCGTTCAATGAACATAAAAGAGATAAAAGGATAATGCCATACCCATCTCGAGTGAGATAAAATAGTCAAAGTCTAGATCTTCGTAACAAATTCCATATTAACACATGTAATTTATAAATATGTGAAAAGAAATTTATAAATCACCATTCGTTGTGGACTCATCTATAGTAATGTAAAAAGAAATAATTAAAAATTATGTGTGTTGCACTCCTTGGGGGGGGGTATTTACACTCAGATTAAAATGTGTGGATTAACTATTTTTTTTTTTAATTTTTAAATATATATTTTAAATTTTATTAAACTAAAAAGGTGATATAGGTTTTTTCAAGTTTTTTTAATTGAGAATTACAATAGGATATATATATATATAGCTTAGAAAATATCATTTCAAATCTCAATATAAATGAGAGAGGGAACATGCCGTGTCTTTTCATTACCAACTCCAAATTGGTGGCTTCCACGTTTCGTCTTTAGTGGTGGTTTTCACGTTTCTTCTTCATCGAGGGTCAACCATTTTTCCAGTCTTCTACAATGTCAAGCCTTCAGATCTTCAATATGGAGTGTATGTTTGATCCCTATGCTTGCTCGAAGAGAGAAAACATTTTATTTTCAAACTCGTAGATAATCCACGATACAAATCAAACATTATTAAAAATGGAAGAAAGATCCTTTGTTGTGAGGATTACTATCTGAACGAATACCTGGAGCCCGAGGTGAATGTTTCCACCATTGAAGAATGTGAGGCTCTGTGCATGGAGAATTGCTCCTACGTCGCAGCCTTCTTCCGCAACAGTTCAACATCGTTTTATCTGGCGGATGACCCACTTTCCAGCCTGAAATCAACACCAAACCAGACATACAAGCCCTACCTCAAGGTCCTCAATAACATACCTCGGAACATAAGCTTGGCGTCTAACAATTCGTTGAGTGTCGGAAGCATAGCCGAGATCACGGTGAGCTTGATTGTTGTTTCTGCTCTGTTCATTTTCCTGATAGCGACCTTGTTCATCCACCACGGGCAAAGGAGATGAGAAAATGAATCTGAGGTGGATGAAGAATACAACGATCCAGATGAAATGGAGGAGGAAGACTTCTTGAAGACGCTCCTAAGACTTTCACAACAGTTGGTTCATTCAATATTTGTAAGACATCCAAACCTGTTATATTCCCTGCAATTTTACTGGTTTGAATTTGAGAATCGTTATAGTAAGCACGAACAATAATCACAACATTTTTTACCAGACAACCTAGGTATTGTTGGGATATTTCTTTCATATTATGCAACACCATTGACGATATTTCCTTAGCCTGAAAGGTTTTATTTTCTCTTTTGAAGGAAACTTGGATGAGAGGCTTGTCATTAGGTTCATGTGCAACAGAAAATGACCAAACACACTTATCACTTTGCATATAGGAATTTGAGAGGCACCTCCCAATCAACCTCTTAGCATCAAAGATTGTTTTTACAGGGTTGGTAGCGACTTGATTCTTAGCAGGTTGTCTGAAGAGGCATTCATTTTCTATGAAGGCAACCATGGAGGGAGTATTTTGATTCTCCTGTTTGTTGGAGATGATATCAAATCTGTTTTGATCACCATGCCAAATACCCACATCAACTATGTATTTATCACCATGCCAATGTAACATACCCACGACGGTGCTAAAAATAAAATAAAAATTTCATCCTCACAGGAATAAATCCTCTCTTTCTACAGGTTCTAATTTGGATAGTCGGGAAACCAGCCCGACCTTCCGGTCAAGGATCTTCGATTCTAAATCCAAGAGACTCTCTGAGACCTTGATGGTCTCGTTCTATAATTAAACACAGAACCTTTTGACTACCTAGTGCAGTTCTAAGGGTACCCGCGACCTTTGTCTACGTGCTGTAACATACCCACTACGGAAATCGAAATTTTTTGGCTTTCTTTCCTTCTTTTCACCGAGGAACAGAATTCCCCAAATCCCTATGGGGCCTGATACAGACCCTGCCACCCCTTAACCACACTCATATGATTGGAAACTATGACCACAAGCCCTATTGGGGAGGTGCTCGTCGGTTTTAGCGATTCGGGAAATCTCGGTGCATATATTCCCTTGTTCATTTTGGGGTTTCATCCATCAGAATTTCGTGTCTAGCGAACATGAGAAAAAACTGACCTTAGGAGATCTCGGGTACCAAAATGATGAAGCACCAAAACCATGTGTACTAATCCATTTCGGGACTCCGCCTATCGAGATTTTGGGCTACGCGAAGACAAGAGACTTGCCTCCAGATATCCCGGGTGCCGAAACACGGAAACAATAAATTCTAGTCACACTATACTCATTTCGGGGTTTCACACTTTGGGATTTCGTGATGTGCGATGACAAGAGGATCTTACCCTTAAGTATCATGGGTGCTGAAACACTGAAACACCAAGGCTTACCACGCTAAACCTTTTCGGGGTTTCATACTTCGGGATTTCGCGATATGCGATGACAAGAGGTCTCGCTAATGAGTTTTCCGGGGGCCGAAGTTACGAAATGCTGATATATATATATAT
>ML809386.1:101102-116122 GCA_009831015.1 Picea engelmannii
AAAAAAAAAAAAAAAGATTTCATTTTCTTGATTGGTAAGTAGTTAGGTTAGTTTTCTTTGTCTATCAGGAGAAAGAGTTCTTTCTTAAGTTCTTTATTGAATGCTTAGAACACTTAAGTAGTTCATAGTCGAGAGAAATCTTGTTTTGGGTTTTTATTTTTAAAGATCTTAGAAAATTTAGTTACGAAAAGTTGGTTAAAGAGTGTAAATTTGCAAATCTTTATTTGTCAAAAAGAAGTAACTTGCTTTTAGTTTCATTTAATTCTCTTATCTTTCGTCTCTTAAAATACACCACTAGTTTCATTTTTGTTTCCTTGACTTTAAGACAAACCACTTAAAATTAACGCTTAATTAAAATTTATTAGAATTTATGTTTGTAGGGTCCATCAACTAGTCTAGGCTAGAGCCTTGATTTAGGTTGGAGAGGAAACTCTTCAAGGCTATAAAACAAACATACGAGTCTGTGCTAGGGAGTGTAAAAATTCCAGTAAACGTGGAAGTTATCCGAGACCCCCCTCTAACACAGGGGCTAAACATGAGGTCGTGTGCGGAAAGGTAGCAGAGATAACCCCTCCAAAGCCGGACCAAGCGTAGTGGGGAACGCATATAAAGGGCTTATCTTGGGATTCTGTTGATTTCATTTTCCACGAAGCTTCATGGGTCTCGAATCCATTCGAGGTACTTAGTTGTCTTCCATAAGACTTTCTTTCGATACCCTCGATAGGTTTCAGGCTTGATACCCTTCTCATTGCAGTCCACCCGACTTTCGACTGTACCCGCCTGGTGATTGTTCGCGTGCTGGCAACCTAGTTGCCTTTATTTTAGTGACTTACACAGGTGATTGTGGGGGTATACCGCGGTACCTAGGACAGACATTGAGCCACGCTTTATAGAGTATGCCTAGAGAGTGCTTCCGTATTCAAGTTGCACTTGCACTCGTAAGTTGCTCTAGTGCTGGTTGGTGTAACTGTTCTTCCAACTAGATAGTGGTTTGATTGCTTTATCTCATAGGAACTATTTCTAGTTTGTGTTGGTTTTCAACATTAGTAAAAGCCCTAGTGTGTCATTGATCTTCTCACAAAGTGGAATATCAAGATATCTTCCGGTCACGAAGGCTTCAGGGCCTGACGCTGGTTGAATTGGATCCACCCCCACCACCACGAAGGGGAAAACTTGACCAAAAAGGGTCATTTGAGGCAACCGGGCCACAGGAAACTATACCCAAGCCATCCCCGAGAGAAGAAATCTCAAATTCAGAGGAGCTGACCATTTCTGACCTTGAAGCGGAAGCTCTCAGGCCGTATAACTCTTCGGTCACTGTCTTTTCAGCGCCCGTCGTGGTACAAGTTGTCCCTCCAAGGGTAACTCATCATGAGTGTCAAATAGTCTTACAAGTAGCTATGGAAGCAAACGTTGCTACTTCGTCAGGGATTCCTCACACTCCCTCTATGGCTGCCACTATAGGGGGGCGTTCTACCTCCCAACCGACCTTCATCGGTCTGGACCACCATGGTCTCGACTGCCTCTACTTCGGGCAGTGCTCTGATTCCATCTATGGCAACGGTCACTGCTCCATTCACCCAGAGTGAAACAGGCCCTCCTTTCTCATACAAGATGCATGGCTTTGATACGAACTATGTCATGTCCTACTCCACCCTACAGACAATGGTTATGGGGGCAGGGAGCTCGAACGCTCCTCTGCAAGGGTCCATGGGGGGAACCTCATCCCCCTATAACACTTTCCCTTACGGTGGGGGTCATATACCTCTGTCATCCCCCTCGCTAGGCGGTGCTCCTCAGCAGCCCGCCCGGTCGAACATGAACTACGGCTTGTTCAGAGCAGGTAGTAAAGGACTTTCTTCCAACACACCGTCGGTGGGTTCTTTTTCATTCTATTTGTTCGACGTGTTTGGTAACAACACATTCTCGTCAGTTGTCATCTCGACCGGGGGCAACCCTAGTCTTGGATCACAAAATCCTGTGCAAGGTATTATTCCTGCACAGGGGGAAAACACCTCTCAAGGACCCTGGAATCCATGGTAGGGATCGATCCCCTCATGAGGGATGTCGACCAGGGGAAACCCCTTCCATGGCCAATGGAACCCCAGGAAAGGCTCATTACCTATGCCCGTCGGATCGGTAGGGGGAAACCCTTTCCAAAACCTGTGGAATGCAACATCGGAAGAAATCCCTTCTCAGCGCTCAATGTCCAATTACGGGAGTCATTCGATGACGTCTCAATAAGAGTAGTATCTATACACTAGCCATGACCATGGTTTTTACCAAAACCCTGGTTAGCAACCTAACTTTTCCTGTCAACCTAGTGACAACCAAATTCCAAGCTCATTTCCTCCTATACATACTCAACAGCCCAAGCTACCTTTTCTGGCAAAGTTACATTTGCCAGACTTGTCAAGATTGTTGAATGAACAAATTTGTCACAATCCGTGTTGGCCTCCTATGCCGACTAGGTTGCCTTCGGACATTCCAAAGTTTGAAGGTAAGACTAATGAAGATCCAAGCGATCATGTGACCACTTTTCACCTATGGTGCTCTTCCAATTCATTGAGAGACGACTCCATCCAGTTGCGCTTGTTTCAATGCACTCTTATCGGGAGTGCCGCGAAATGGTACATCGAGCTCGACCACTCAAGATACTCTAATTTTGGTGAATTGGAAATGGTTTTTATAAACCATTTTCAATTACCTGTGAGATACAATGTCGGCACCGAATTGCTGGCCAACTTTGAGCAAACAAAGTTTGATCATATCTCAGATCACATCAGGGAATGGCGGTGTCGGAAGAGTTTGATAAAAGTATCAGTCCCACCGGCTTTCCTGCTGGAGTGGTTCATTAAGTCTTTGGTACCTCAGTTATCCAAGGACGTTGCAATGTCAGAAGTTTTTTTCGAGGACGAGGCGATACTGATAGCTCAACAGCTTGAACTAATATACTCTCAGTCTAGTTTACTTTACGAAGTTTTTCCAGATGCGCCACGGTCTATCCTTGACAGGACCAGACAAAAGTCTGGACCACATGTCGATGGTATTGTTGGTTCAATAGAAGCAAAGCCCACTTATCAGTTGTCGAATCAATTGCAATAGTTTTCTATATAGAAAACAGCAGCCAACCAAACCACTAGTTTGGTTGCTCCCTCTACTCAAACTTCAGATGTACACAGTGTGGAATCGACAAACCTGAAGGCCAACCAGCAGGTTGACGAAAAGAAGAAATAATGAAAGAAGGGTAAGGGGGATAATAAATCCACCAATAATGTTGGCGAGGACAATATAGAGAAAATAAAGTTGAATTATTTGTGTAACCTTTGCACAGAAGACCATCTGACTCACCTGTGTCCTCAACTCGCGGAGGCCCAAAAGTTACTGGCGCAACAATAACCTGTTGTGTTAATGAACCCATTTCCACATGGGAAAAATTTAACTCAAGCCTCTGCGAACATGGATGGGGGTAGTCAGGGACCCCCTTCATCATCTAGTAGTCCCTCGACCTTGAATGTTTATATGTTGAAAGGTGATGCCCATATAGCGACTAGGACACATGATGACGAAATGCAAAACACTTCTGAGAAGGGTAAAGAAGTTGAAAACCCATATATTCCTCTCCAGATCAAGAATACGTTGGGCGAAACAATGACACGCATCCCAAAAGGGGCATTTAAGAAAGATTCCCACAATACAAACATGAGGGTCACCCAAAACTACTCTGTGGTGGAAGATTTTTCACAAACCCCTTGCGTAATGTCATCTTTGGAGGTCCTCTAGAGCTGCCCTTCACAGAGAAAGGCTCTGTTAGTTTCCTTAGGATCTGCTGAGACTTGTAATCCAGGAACGATCATGCTTGATACAACTGTCTTGAAACCTCGTCTACCATACCACGTCGTGTTTCAGATAGTAGTGGCTTACACCACGAAATATTTTAACTAAAACATTTTCCGCACGGTGGTTGACGAGGGTGCCTCGACATGCGTGATGTCATTGGCATGTTGGAAGGCCATTGGACAACTTGTTTTGTCTCTGTTACCTAATCTTGTCACCACTTTCAATGGTCATTCATTCTTACCACATGGAATCATTCCTTCTTTCACCATGCAGCTAGGAGGAAAGATAGTGTGCATCGAAGTTGAAGTGGTCGATGCACCTCTCGACTACAATCTCTTGTTAGGAAGGAGTTGGACCTATGTTATGCATGAAGTGGTCGCCATAGTTTTTCGGGTCTTGTTGTTTCCACACGAGGGTTGAATTATGTCCATTGATCAGTTGTCTTTCTCTCGTCATGACCCTTCATTGGGGGCATCCACGGTCCTGATAATTGATAATCCACATCTCGGCGTCGTCAATATGGGGGTTGGTTTGTGACCACCTTTGATGGGTACTTTCAATTACCCGCCTCTGTCTGGCAATGTCAAGTTCATATCAGCTATCCCTGACCAGCGAAAGGTTGAAATATTTCAAGTGTCATCGTTCTGTATAACTTACTTTAATGATTCGTGGAATCTTCCTTCCCCATCGGCCACAATGGAAGGGACAGAGCATCATGGCATGGCCATGACTTTGTCCGCGGCAGAGGTTGTGTACTCTATAGTCCAACAAGCTTCTGCCGACCCTGGTCTGAATCCCACACAGGAGTTAGATCCAGTTTTCGAGCCTACCTGGGCTCAAGGTTCGCTGTCCACTACCGTTTTCTTAGAGTTGGTCTTGCCCTCTAACGAGGCGATTATAGAGGCATTGACTAGTCCAAACAAACCTTGGGATGATCTCCATCACAGATCTTGTTTTCTCCCAGAGTTAGGAAGAATCGAGGTCGGTGAATTCGTATTGACTATGACTAGAGATAGGTCTTGTCCTATCAATCCTTTGGCTATGCACGCATTTGACGCCGAAGGTAATATGGAAACCATCGCTAAAACGATACCTATTGATATCTCCAGAACCCTTGGCGTCATGGAGAATTTCTTTTTCAGAGCAGAGTGCTCCCCCGAGGAACTATTAAGGCTGAAGTAGAGAAACTACTCAAAGTTGGTTTCATCTACCCTATCCAATTGACTCAATGGGTGTCAAATCCCGTTCCGGTCAACAAAAAGCAGGGAACAATTCCCGTATGTATGGACTTCCATGATTTGAATAAGGCCTGTCCAAAGGATAATTTCCCCACCCCATTCATTGACCAGATCGTTGATGAGTGTGCAGGCTGTGAGGTCTTTTCTTTCATGGATGGTTTTTCGAGATACAATTAGATACAGATTAAGCCCGAAGACCAACATAAAACAACTTTTATCTGTCCATGGGGTACATTTTCTTATCGAAAGATGCCTTTTGGCCTGAAGAACACTGCAGCCACTTTTCAGCGGGCCATGTCTTTCGCTTTTCACGATCTCAAACACATAGTCAAGGCCTATCTCGATGATTTAGCATCACGATCTCATAAGAGAGTTGATTATCCCACGCACCTCTGACTTATCTTTGAGCGATGTTGCTACTATCGGATTCGCTTGAATCCTAACAAATGCATTTTTTGTGTGACGTCGAGTCGTCTTTTAGGTTTTATAGTTTCGACAACAGGGATCATGGTCGATCCTCTAAAGGTTGAGGTGATAGTTCAATTTCTTCCCATGTGCACAGTCCCTCAGCTTCAGATTTTACAGGGAAAAGCTAATTTTCTTCAACGTTTTATCGCAAACTATGCCGAAATCACTAAAGGGTTTATGCATTTACTGAAGAAAGACATCCCTTTCCATTGGGATGAAGCCGCTCAGTGCTCATTCGAAGTGTTGAAACGTGCCCCCATGTCTACCCCTCTACTTCGGCCACCCAATTATAATAAAGATTTCTTATTGTATTTGGCCGCGACAGAGTCGACCATAGATATGGTCTTGGTTCAAGAGGACGATATACTTGAATAACATGTGATTTATTACCTGAGCTGAGGCCTGGTTGGACCAGAACTCAACTACTCCCACGTTGAGAAGATTGTGTTGGCAACAATACATGATGTCCACCGGTTCCGTCATTATATCATGTTTTGCAATACCATCGTCATTGTCGTTGTGAATCCATTCCAATATGTTAATCCCTAAATAGTGGCTCATTACCCCTTAATTAGGGCATATTGTATTAGTAATGTTATTTTATTTATGTCGGCTTTAGTCCATTAGTTGTAATTATACCTCCTAGTCTCCTATATATACCAAGGAGACATTTTCATTTTGAATCATCTTGTAATTGTACATTTATGTGGGCATAAGGAGGTTTCCCCCTCGAAGAAACTTATTATCTGAGTTTCTGTCTTTTTCAAGGCATTGAGTACTTATTCTGAGGTTTTTCTATGCTATATTGATATTTGTTTATTAACATATGGTATTAGAGCTCAAGGTCTTGGGGTTTCGCTGCTACATCTGAGACACCTTGGAATTTTTGCTATAATGTTTTTTCTACAACATTTCAGAAGGAACAACTTGGAGGATATTTAGTAGATGGATCAAAGTATGTTGGGTTAAAATTTCATCTCCTGAGGCCTTATACTTTCGGAGATACAGCCTATGCAAGATAGGGTTCTGGAATCATCATGAACTGAGTCATTGCGGAATTTTCGCTATAATTTTTTTTTTGTAATGTTGCAGACTCTGAACTTTGGAGGTTATTCACAGAAATTAGTAAGGTATCTGTGGTAAAAATATTAGCTTCTGGGTCATCTTAAATTTGTAGATACACCCTGTGGAATATAGGGTATCTGACTAGTCCTATTGACTAGTCTTAGGAAGGTGTTCTAGATAAAACAATCATAACTTCTTCCTAGAGTATCCGAAATTTTTGACGAAGATGAATCCTTCATATTCTAGAGCGTTGTTTTTGACAACCAATCTAAAAGTATGGTCATTGAAAAGAGAGATGTAACAAAAAGGAAAGGCAAATCTTGCACAGAGATTAACTTTAGGGAAATGCGGTCATCTCAAATCTCCTCATTTCACCAAGTAACCGGTGAAATTATTCGTCATTCCATTGGAGGAATTGAGATGGAAAATGCCAATCTAAAAGACCGCTTCAACAAATTTGAGAAGGCTTTCATTGCAACCCTAAAATTTTCCATTCCTTTGGCAAAAATCATGCCTTATACCACTGCAGCTAAGATGAAAGTATCCTCTACCCTCCTTGCATTCTCTAGAGCCCTTGTAGAGAATAACATCAACAAAAGAATGCAGCTAGTTACTGAAGCCTAGGAAACATCACAAAATTTAGTTTCCTTCAGAAAGAAGGCAAATGATTTCCTGGAACATTTGGAGGCGAATTTAAAAAATGATTATCATTTCTGTGAATAGAAGCTGACCCATTTTGCCAACTATGCCATCAACACATCAGAACTGAAAAAAAGACAAGAGAAACTCCCCTCCCCAAAGCGAACAAAAATAGTAAAAGCATGCTAGCAAAATAAAGTTAGCAACCTGGAGCTCATTGTCAAATCATGTAAACAAGTCATATAAGAAAAGGAAGATTTATTCACAAGCCTGATCCAAATGGACTTAGCCGGAAGTACCAATGAGGTTCAAGACCCAAACTTAATTCTCAAATCCTTTTCAATCACCAAAGAAGCCTTCTAGGAACAAGTTGATATTTTAAAGGGGTTGTCTTTTGAAAAGTTTTACAACATACTTGAACATCATCTAGATGAGCACGAGCACTGGGTACTGGACTATGTGGCACACAATGAAGAAATTGAACAGAGTCTACATAGTATTTCAATGGATCTAAGGAAATTAGAAAAAGACCTTTACAACATAGAAATCCGGGATGAAATCAACATGGCCCCCATGAAAAGATACATAGAAGAATGGTTCCAAGAGAGAATGGACAGCCTCGTCTAGGAGGGGCAACAACCGGTCGACAGGACTCCACTGACCATTGATGATAACAACAAAAATGCATCGGGTTCATAGTAAGTCTATACTGGCATCTTGTTTTCTTTATCAATCCAGTTTAAGTCTATACTGTCATCTTGTTTTCTTTATCAATCCAGTTTAAGTCTATACTGTCATCTTGTTTTCTTTATCAATCCACTTATGACCTCTTTAAATAGAAAAATGTAACCAAAGACTTGTGACTTCCAATTTCTTCTTTTCAGGTCTTCCTCTCTACCATCACACACTTCTTCTTTCGACATTCCTAATTCTTGTACTTATTTCTTTTTATGGTCCACAGGAGCCCCAATCCCAGTCTATATAACAAACACATTTAAATTTCCATAAATATGTAACACACATTATTAATTTTTTATAAATTCCAAAGAAAATTGATTCTGGAATGCCTTTATTGTATATTAAATTTTGGGTGTCTAGGAACCTTTCTTCTTTGTTCCAAAGAAAACTAATTCGGGTCTACTACATTTCTTGTGTCCTATTGTATGCTATTTTTTTTGTCTTGCATGAAATTGTTACTATTCTATTGTATGCTAAATTTTTGGGTGTCCAGGAACCTATACTTTGATAAATTTCGATTTTTCTTCTGTCTAGAAGCCTTTGCTTTCAAGAAAACTAATTTGAGAATGCTAATTTTTTTGTCTTTTTCTCCACAAACCTATGTAATAGACGTTATTATATGTAACAAACATTATTTATTTTTGATAAATTTCTATAGTCCACAAGTCCGCTTGTCAATTTGTATATCGCGGAACTCTTAGTGCTATTTGTAGGCCACGGAACAACAGAGGCCCAATTTTGAGACCGCCAACCCGTGAACTCGCGATCCAAAAACTCTCTAAGTATGGAGGTCTGCTACATTTTTGTGTCCTATTGTATGCTTAATTTTTTGTCTTTCACGACGTTGTTACTATTCTATTGTATGCTAACTTTTTGGGTATAACAAACGTTATTACTATTCTATTGTATGTTTTTAAATGTTAATGTAATTTCCAGAGATATGTAACAGACATTATTTATTTTTGATAAATTTCTATAGTCCGCAAGTCCACTTGTCAATTTGTATATCGTGGAACTCTCGGTGCTATTTGTAGGCCATATAACAATAGAGGCCCAATTTTGAGCCCGTCAGCCTGAGAACCTGCGATCCAAACACTGGCTAAGTATGGAGGTCTGCTACATTTTTGTGTCCTATTGTATGCTAATTTTTTTGTCTTGCATGACGTTGTTACTATTCTATTGTATGCTATCTTTTTGGGTGTCCAAGATGCTATACTTTGATAAATTTCAATTTTTATTCTGTCCAAAACCCTTTGTTTTAAAGAAAACTAGTTCAGGAATGCTAATTTTTTTGTGTTTTTCTCCATGAACCTATGTAACAGACGCTATTATTATTTTATTGTATGCTTTTAAATGTTGATGTAATTTCTAGAAATATGTAACATAAATTATTTATTTTTTGATAAGTTTCTATAGTCTGCTTGTCAATTTGTATATCGCGGAACTCTCGGTGCTATTTGTAGGGCACAGAACAACAGAGGCCCAATTTTGAGCCCGCCAGCACGAGAACCCGTGATCCAAAAACTCGCTAAGTATGGAATGAGGGCTCTGTGAATGATCTATAAAATCTCATCCCCATACTTTATAAAAGTACATATTTCGTATATATAAAACTAAATATCTACTTCCTAAAATTTGATAAATTTCAATTTCTTTTGTGTCCAGGATCCCTTGTTTTAAAGATAACTAATTCGGGAATGCTAATTTCTTTGTGTTTTTTTCCACGAACCTATGTAACAAATGTTACTACTATTTTTTTGTGTTTCTCTTCACAAACGTATGTAAAACGTATGGAAAGAAAACTAATTCGGGAATGCTAAATTTTTTGTGTCCAAGAACCTTTTAAATGTTGATATTTTTTTATATATTTCAGGAAGAACTAATTCGGGAATACTATGTTCTGCATGCAAACCACATGTATTTCAACTTGCTAGCCATGTGTCTATACTCGGTTTCATTTACTCCCATCCCAACCTGGCAGGGACTACGCTGCCATGCAACACTTGTTCAAATTTGTTTATATTTTTTTCCTGAATTTTTAAATTTGTTTATATAATTATTGGTGAAATGACCATTTATATTTTATATTTTTGAATAGATAAATTGATTTAGTTCATAATTTTTTTTAAATCATTTTAATTATGTAATCAGATTTTAAACTTCTAATCAAATTTTAAACCAAACTAATAAAAAAAATTAAAATAAAAAAACATCGTTTAAACTGGACTTCAAGTTAACTCCTCGATTCCAAGCCATGTTGAACACGGGTTTGTGTTAGAAATGCAAATGCGAAAAACACAATTCACATATGATAATTAACAATCACAGAGATAAGGAACATGGGGATTTCACGTGGTTCACCCAAACGTTGGGCTACGTCCACCAAGCATAGGCATCAGTTGTCATATTATTCAGATCATGGAGATTACAACAAACTAGCAAGGTCTCACTCTCTCTCTCACTTTGCCTCTACGGGCTTACATGTATTTATATACATTTACAAGAAATTGATTATTAAATGCAATCCCTATCCATATTCTAACTTGGTCTATTTAGTTGCAACCAACGCAGAATAATAGGATCCAAATCCATCCTTGGAGGAATTCATTGTCACCAAATCCCAACAATCTCCACCTTGACAATAATTAACCTGATACCTTGCTCCTTCCTTTTGTTCATCACCTTTTCTGCAAGCCAAGAGAAGCCAAGGACCACTGCAACTTATCTAATAAAATTGGTTTCATGATCTTGCCTGTGTAACTTGCACAAGTTTGGATTTCCTGAGGGGTTACTCCACCTTCAACATGTCTTCCACAACTGTGTTGTGAGACATATTTAGTGATAGAACTCCTCCTATCCAAAACACTTGTAAAATATACATTACAATTATCATAGATCATCTCAGTGTAACCATTATAGGTGACATTTGTGCTTCTCAAATGTTGAAGCACCCATTTCACTGCAACACTTGAATCTGTCACGTATATGAAAACATCATTAGCATGTGAAACATCTGGTCTTAGCCTATGCTTGAAGAAAACTTATAATCAAAAGCAAGAGGGATAAAGACTGGTTTTACAATGTTCATAATGAACTCCAACCACAAATTACCATTACCATCTCTATGTACTTCCATGCCCATAATTTGTTTTGTTGCGCCTTGATCCCTCATCTGAATTGTCCTGTCCACCTGAGTCATTTTCTTACTGATTTTATCCATGCTTCATCTTGCATCGAGCATATCATTAGCAAATAACATCAAGATTGTGAATGTATTATAAACTGTATAGTCATTCCTACCCTTTGAAAAATTATGACTCACTATGAAGGATTCAAAGCTCTTGTATATTTGCCTGGGTACCAATAGGCCATACAATGAATTATCTCGCATGCAAACAAATTTATCATTGCGATCTTCAATCAACCCTTTTGGTTGTTCCATACATACTATATCTCTGTCAATGATGACCTTGTGAGAAATAGGATCCCACACACAATGTCCCTTTATACTGCCATCATAACTTGCAGAGATATAAAACAAGCAGGAATTCAGAAACAAAGATTTTAAGTCTGGAAATGATTTACCGCATACCAGTACCTGCAATTCTTTCTTGCTCTTATGACCTTGATGCTTCTGCCATAAAAAAGAAGATACATCTGTCACTTCATATGTTATTTCAGTACTCCCTTCCATCTTATAAAGGTTATCAACCTTTGTTTCCTTCATCACTACTAAACTACCTTTCGACAATGTGAGTGCTCCACCTTGACCTGTATACTTATATCCATAAGAATCCAACACTCCCAATGAAATCAAATTTGATTTAAGCTCAGGTACATATCTAACATCCGTTAATTCCTTAACAATACCATAGAACATCCTAATTCTAATACTGCCAACCCCAACAGTTTTATAGGGAATACCATTTCCCATAAACACTACACCCTCATCAACAGATTGGTAAGACATGAACCAATTTCTATGTGATCACATGTGGTGGAAGGCACCTGAATCTAACTGCCATTCTTCTTGATATTGTAAATTACTAGAAACAGATAAAACTTGATCAGTCATACCTGAATTTGTTACAGTCAAATTTGCTTCCTTCGTAGAGTTTTCCTCATATTCCTTTCTTTTCCAGAAATCTTTCTTGAGATGTCCTATTTTGCCACAGTACCAACATTTTTCTTTACCCTTTCTGTGTCTTGACTTAGATCAAGAAAAACTTCTCTCATTCTTCTCTTTAGTTCGACCTCTGACCAACATCGCCTCTGAAGTTGAGGTTTCTTGACTAGATTTTCTCCTCATCTCCTCAGCCAACAAAGCTCCCACAACAGAGTCATAATCTAAAACATATATTGAGCTAAAGCTAATAGAGGTGACTAGATTATCCCAAGACTCAGGCAACAAACACAATAGTGTAATAACATGATGTTGTATCCTCTCCTACAATATTAAACAAAGCATCATCACCAAACATAAACGAATGGTACTAAGAGCTTTTGCATCCAGATCTTCCCATTCCTCATTTGTCATGGCTGTTGGTTTCTTTGACTTGTCTGCCAATGCTTTTTGCAACCCTTGTTGCACCAGTAAATCCCGCATCTTGAGCTTCCATAGCTCAAAGTTGTTTTTACCACTGAAATTTTCAACTTCAAACTTTAAACTCTGCATATTAGCCATTAACACAACAAAAAACTCCTAATGCCCACTGCTTATAAAACCTTTTTAAATGTGGAAGAATAATAAATTAAGGTTAAATGTGGATCCTTAATAAATAAGATTAAATTATAACCACAAAAAGTTTAAAATAATAAAAAAATATATATTCCATAAAACTTTTCTATCCTCTTCAACATCCACGTGAGATCCACCTCACATAAAAGGAGGTATTCCTTTAAATACTATATTTTATCCTCCACTTTTTTATATATTATATTCAATTCCAAATATAACATAACCTTCATCCCTTTCCACTTTCATAAGAGACCATACCTTAAATTTTTCAAGAAGAAAGTCATGTGCATGTTTTTCTAATCTGCAGGAGTCGTCGCACCTCCTGATGGAGCTGCTCTGTGACGTGCTTCAAAGGGCCATCGCACCTCCAAATGCAAATAGGTTGCGACGATTTCAAGTGGTCGTCGCCCCTCTCTATACATCCAGGGTGCGATGAGTTCAAGAATTTTCGAGTAAGTAAAGGCTAGCCTTTAGGACGTCGTACCTTCCAAGAGGAGGCCCCTGCGACGATGTGTAAATCGATGCACCTCACATAGATTTGACTCCTGCAGCGCCTCTGAGAATTTGACGCCCTCAACACCCTCTCCTACAACTAGCTCTGATACCACTTGTTAGAATTGCAAATGTGAAAAACACAATTCACATATGATAATTAACAATCACACAGATAAGGAACAGATTTCACGTGGTTCACCCAAACGTTGGGCTACGTCCACCAAGCATAGGTATCAGGTGTCTTATTATTCAGATCATGAAGATTACAACAGAGTATTAAATGCAATCCCTATCCATATTCTAACTTGGTCTATTTAGTTACAACCGACGCAGAATAATAGGATCCAAATCCATCATTGGAGAAATTTGTTCTCACCATAATTTTGTAATGCCTTCCAGAGTTTTAAAGGTTTTTAAATCAATACAAATGTGCGAACTTATAACACGTTACATCAATCAAAAATTAAATTTTATAATTTTTCCAAATTTAATTTAAAGCATAGGTGTTAAAAATAAAAATTAAATATTATATAACTATTTTTGTATATTTATGAAATGTTATATATTTTATTAAAATATTTAAAAATATTAAAATCTATATTACATCAATCAAAATTAAATTTTATATTTTTTTCCAAATTTTTACTGATTTAAAGGATAGCGATTAAAACTAAAAAAATATTTTTATAAAAATTAAATATTATATAATTATTTTTCTATATTTATGAAATGGTATATATATAATTATATTTTATTAAAATTTTTGAAAATATTAAAACAAAAATTATTTGTTTAAAAAGAATAAACAAATCATGTTTAGTTATTTATTTATTTATTTTTATTATTAATTAAAATTTTGAGGAAATTTGTTTTTATACGCTTCTTATTTTTTTATTAATAAAGTACAAAATTATAAAGATATATTTTTGTTAAAAACTTTAAAATTGTGATAAAATTTATTTATTTAATTTTACATTTCAAAGTTTTTTATCATGAAATACTAAATAAAGTTGGATTAATTAAAAATTAATAATAATAAAAATAAATAATTTAAATGAAGTAAAACAAGGGCAGCGAAGCAGCGTAGTCCCTGCCAAATTTAATGCAAGAAAATGGAAGCATGTTCAAAAGGCAAAAGTATTCGAATGTTGAAGTACGATTAGAACAACATTCTAATGTTGCAGTATGAGAAAATGCAGTTTTGTGAATGGTATAAAGAAGTATAGTTGCAAACTAGAGCAGATGGTGTGATGCAATTGAATGGTAAATATTCGAATGAAGGCTAATTTATTGTGTGATTGAGTTTATTGGATCACTGATATTGTACATAACAAAAGAGAAGGAAGCGAAATGCGATTCAATGCATGGTTGCCCAGAAGCGAGAAATTTTTTCCATGGAAAATATCCAAAGGCAGCATTGCACAAAAGATTCCATTTTTTTTATAAGCGAAGTGCAAGAAATTTACAAGATATGCATATATATTAATATATACATTGTGGAATAAACATATGTGTTCTATCTTTAAGAAGGCGGAAGCAAAGACTATGGTACAATGTTGTTCTTTGGTCTTTTATGAAATAGGTGATTTAAGAAGTAAAGCCAGTGGTTGAAGTTTTAGTGAGTTGTTTTTCTTTTCCTTTACCTTGTTCGAGATCCAACAGGATGTTGTCTTCATTCAAAGTGAATATACCACGGACTTGAAGGTCTCGTAGCATGTAGATAGTAGCTTGTTTTTTTTGTAGATATGTCTCATATGACATCTCCAGTAGGCTTGGAAGTATAGTGTGTAGAAGAGGCT
>ML809387.1:0-19503 GCA_009831015.1 Picea engelmannii
GGGCCCGGGCTTTGTTTTCCGAGATAGGCACCATCGCCCTTACACAAGGGACAACAAAAGGAAACGTTGTTTAGTTCATCGTAGTTAGTATGAGGGATTGAGTTCCACTACATATTAATTTCTACGTATTTTTAAAATTATCAAGTCAAATTTTCTTCATTTCTAATCACATCTTTCACTGAGTGGTGGGTGAGCCACGTAAGGCTGAGACTCGTCCCTATCCATACATCTCACCGTGCCTCTCCCCTTGTCTATGCCACGTTAACAATAGTAAATGACCAACATATATAATACCACCTTATAATGGTCAAATCATTAACAATAGTGGAGAAAGGTGAGATATTATATTTCAGTATTTATTTATTTTTAAATCAGTTTATTATTATTATGTTGTAATATAGTTTATTTTATACCTATAATTATTATTTAAACCTATTTAGTATTTCAATTAATTTAAAATTTTAAATATATATTTTATTAAAATAAAATAGATGTGTGTTATGTTGTAAATATATATAAGAATTGAAATTTATAATTTTGTTTTATATCGGGAAATAATATTAATTATATATAGAGAAAGAGTGATACAAACATTATAATGTTAATTAATTAATATAATGTTATATAATGTTTTAATGAGATTCTAGTTAATTGATTAAAAATACATTGATTGATTATGCTATTAATTAGTGTATAATGTTTTAAGGTTATAAGAAGGGGTACTATGGGCATAGACAAGCTAGATATGGGCATGGACAAGCTAGACGATGAACTATTATGTCGTCTTTCCAACTAAGTCACTCAAGTCCACAAAGAGCCAAGCAATGAAATGTGTCTTGATGGAGATGAGAGTTGTGCATCGCACAATTGTGAGAAAGGTGGAGTCCAAATAATCTAGATTATTTTGAAAGACTCGATCCCTTCCTCGATATTTGAGCTATTTAATTTGGCTCCATTACGGGTACGCACAGATCCAAAAACCAATATTACCATTGACGGGCATCTGAAAGTACTTGGGTGTTAGTTGTCTTTAAATATTGTTCTATAGTGATTGTTTTCTCCCTTCTTCACATTGAAACAATAAACCTTTATGTAGATTACTTGACATACACTATAGCATGCAACATGTGCCTTTTTCCAGCAGAAAATTTCTCAATATATATTATATATATGGTGTTCTCAAAACAGAGTACCAAAGTGCAAATACATATCCATCATATATGTCGTCACCTTACAAAATAACACCCCCCGTCGGGTAGTGTAAAATCAAAGAGTCCAAAATTACAGTTCATTCAGCCTCTCTATGATAGTCCATATATAGTCCCAAACTAATAGCCTAGATTTCATCAAGTGAAACAATGAAATCAGATACAGAAAAAGAAAAAACTATCCACATCCCCCTGGGACAAGCAGCTCAGATATAAAGACAAAGAGTGAGTGGGGGGGGCTCTTGTCCATCCTACCATTTGGAATAATGTATCCTTCATTTTGGGACCAAAAGAGCTTTCTTCGCGAGTGAGTCAGCAACCTCATTTGCATCCCTATAGATGTGTTCAAACTTTAATTCTTTGAATAGGGGCATAAGAGACCTTATCTTCTGCTTCCATCCTATAAGAGATGTAACAAAAATTTTGCACTTGTTGTTTATTCAGTCAATCACGATCTTAGAATCCCCGAGTACCTGAAGCTGAGCAAGATCAAGTCTATAGGCTAAAGTTAAGGTGGCCCAGGCACCAAGGAGTTGGGCCCTCGTATTCGAACCCAATCCACAGTTAAAAGTCCACCTGTAGGAAGTGTTCTCCCCTATCTTAATAATACCTCCAACACCACTCATAGTGCCATTATTTTGCGATGCACCATCAAACCAACCAATATTTGGAAAAACTAAATCAAGCAGTTTCCTAATCCTTTTGGGAATAAATTTTGAAAGTGAACTTATGCCTACCATCAGCCCACATATCTGAGCTAATACTCCCTTTACAGATGATGTAGTTAATTCAAAGATAAACTTATTTCTAATCAGCAAAATAATACCTAATTAATACATATTCAAGACTTTTGTATATAGCAACTTCTATCAACCTTTGACTTTTATACTACTCTTATGCTTCTCTCAACATGAAATAAAGTTGAATAATTATTTCACTCTCAATAGGCTATGAAATTATTGTAAAATATATATATATATATATATATATATATATATATATATATATATATATATAGTGATTAAAATATTTATTGTCACTATTACCTTTATCCCTCACCAAAATTGTTAATGTTGTTGGGTAGTGATGTGGACAAATTGATCTAAGAAGAGATAAAATATTTAATATTAGAAAACTAATGGAGCTTTTTGTTTAGGTCGAAAAATTATAATTTTGATCATGAATTCAAATTTGTTTACCAATATATATAACTTTTTATATATGATTAAGATTAATTCAATAATTATATTTAAATAATAATAT
The DNA here is from genome assembly GCA_009831015.1 of Picea engelmannii. Lineage (NCBI taxonomy): Eukaryota > Viridiplantae > Streptophyta > Pinopsida > Pinales > Pinaceae > Picea > Picea engelmannii. Next base: position 2,472 of record ML809387.1, read on the forward strand.
TAATAATAATAAAATACCTATTTATAAAACAAATTTGTTTATAAAAAGGAATTGTAAAATTCCCTTCAAGTTTCATATACATTTTATGAACATATATTTATTTTAATAAGATTCATATATATTTTATGAACATATATTTATTTTAATATAATTTAATAAGAGATAATAAAATAATAAATAACAAAAGTGAAAAAAAAAATCGAAAATAAAGAAAATGTGTAGTATATATGTGTGTTTTACTCTTAATTCACGTGTCTTATATGATGTGTGTATTAGAAGATCTATGATTTTTCTGGTGATACTTATTTTTCATAGAGAGAAGGTCATGTAGAAATTTATCATTGACTAGTAAAAGATTACTTAGTTAATGCAGAATTTGTTGTGGTATGCCATTGAAAGTTTTGTTAGCTTAGGGGAATAGGTTATGCACTTGGGTTGTTTCTATACTTAAGTGTGAGTGGGAAAGTCTTGACCCTAGAGAAAGTGTAGTGTCAAGTCTACCATAATAGCAGTTATGGATTGTCTTTAACAAATTATCTCTAGGTTAGTATGGCGATACTCACAACATAACTTTGTAGTGGATGCCTATGTTTAATTCCACGTTTTTACGAACATTCAAATGGATACTGTAATTGGGCCTATGTTGTGAACCTAGAGATTCAGTTTAAGATGATAAGTGAAATATTGTGACAATGTGTTTAAATGTATAATAATCAGTGACGACATATGTATTGTTAAACTATAGCGATAATGAGAGTCAATAATGAGTGTTTATAATTATCAAGATATCTCGGGTGGAATGGTATATATGACTTAATGAAATTTATATCGAACTCAATACAAGATGCACTTAACTAGAGAACCAATGATGGGATAAGGTTCTAATTGATATTCAAATAAGTAGACAATACTTAAATATGGGGCTCCTATATGAAACTTAAAAAGAATAAATCTTAAGAGAAGTGTGTTTTTTCATTAATTAAATTACAAGTGGTGATAAAATAGAGTCGGGACATAGTAAGGTGACTGCTAAAAAGGGGTACTCTTAGTCAATATATTAAAAGACTCAACATGCTTTTAATCAAGTGAAGCTCTAGTGGGACTAGTATAGCACAAAATTTGTTATTGGGGAAGACACTTAATAGTTGTGCCATGAAGTTTCTTTTTCTTATTTTGTGAATGACTATAACCCTACACATGACATAGGAAAATAATAACAACCTAATTTTATTATAATTTGGTTGAATATTGATATAATTTCAGATAAACTAAATCATTCTTTAGATGTTTAACTTAATCTTTCAATATAAAGTAAGGAATACAAAACTCTTAAATTTACAATCCTTTATAAAATTTTGTTTTTATAGTATATGATAGTTAATTGAATTTTCATTATTAAGATTGGAACAATAGTGAGTATCATAAAGGAATTGGTTAATAAAACTATGAATCCTACAAAGAATAATACGGGAAATAAAATTTATACTAAAGGGTCTTCCCCTTATTGCTAACATAATAGTAACTTTACGATGACCTTAAGATAGTACAATCAAAGTAGTGACCAAGTAATTATTATTCAAGAGTTGACCCTAAGGAGATGTAAATACCATGCATTATGATTACCTTGCATTTTGACCATAACTTCGGGACGAAGTTTTTTTGAAGGGTAAGTGTATGTAACGCCCCATATCTTAGCCTTAGGTAGTTAGAACATTATTGTTTACTCATCTTAGTAATTTAATTACTAACATTTGTTTGGGCTCAGTTAGATTGGGATAGATATTTCAGATACATACATCTGGACCTAATTATGTATGGTCTAATATTATTTTCATCGTTATATGTTCATGATGTTGAACGTTATGAGATTTGGTTAAACATGTGAACTTACATTTCTTCATTGAACATTAATACATATATGGATTCTTATATGAAATTATGATGTATATACATGGATATGAGTTATTCGTGAACTAACCTGGAGGTTGATGAGCTATGTAATAGCCAAATAACTACAGTGATGAGGTAACATGGATGTCGTAGACATCAAGAAGATAGCGTATGTTATAAGTTATAATTATTATTTAATTTATGATTCGAAATATTGTTATGATTTGTGGTAAGTGTGGTTTTGACAGGACACACAACTTTCCCAGAGTGGTTGTTTGATGACATGATTCTAAGAACAATAGTTGCACAATAGGGCTTGATGTAGAGTGTTGACCCTAGTTCTATAAGGAGGGGTGCAGGTATTTCCCACCATTTAACCTCTGAAACCTAGAGTCGTGGGAGGGTTGTGTGAAGTCACGCTCCCCTAGACGTGTGATGGTGACTGCTAGTTTCCTATTGGGGAAGCTTGGTCAAGATGTATGACACTTCCGCTTACGGGTTATATCTGGAGTTAGGTCAATATAGTTGACGCTTCAACTTAGTCCAACAAAGGAAAGGATAGGATGGAAGATGGAAGTAGGTTAGGAAGGAAGGATGCTTCGATGTTAGTTGAGAATATTGATTAGGGATTAGAGATGCCACTATTGTTTACTCACTTGGTTCCTACCATGTTTAAAACCCTCTTTTGTTTTCCTATTGATATTTTACGTGTGATAGTGAGTTATTGATGAATAGGTGTAATTTTGTTTGTTAAGATTATTAAATGATGCATTACTTGATCTGTTTTCCTACATGTCTTGGTGTGATCATATAAGAACTATGCACTAGAGGCAATGGTTGTTTATCGTTAGTACATGCATGAGATATGTGTATGCTAGCTACACACACATACCCTACACATGTACACTAGTATACTTATTTAATGTATTAATTATTAAAGTAGATTATTAACTATTTAATTGAAAGTTTATTGATTATGTAAATTATATTGCATACAAAATATATAGAAGCATTAAATACCTTCTTTGACTTTGATTAATGGTTGGTATGGTGAATTAAATGAGCATGGTAGGTCGCCATGTACATTTTGGAGAAGTGGTGAGGATGGGAAGGAGGAGAGGTTTGAACATGATGAGAGGTTGGGAAATCTTTGGAAGATATATTTCGTATGATGGTTTTCTTTGAGCATTTGTGCTTTGTTGTTCTTGGAGTCACGGGCACGGAGGGCCAAGAAACCAAAAGGTTTCTTGGAGCTAAGAAGTTGGCTAGGCTCCTAGTTGGCTGGGAGGATTTTGTTGTTTCACTCTGGGAAAGCGGGAAAAGAATGGTTGGAAGCATCTTCTTACTACTAGCAAAGCTACATTGCAATTTATGAGCTTCAACAGACCATGGAGGAGGTATTTTCATTGGTATTTTGTTGTACTTTTGTTTTAAGTTTAAATCTTAGAGTTAACATATTACTCAATTCATCATGTTATTTATAGTTATCATCGAGCAAATGTAAAAGAGTTGTGGAAATGAAAATCAATGAAATTATGTTAAATAAAAGTTGTTAATGCATATGTATTTAATGAGTGATTAATTGCCTAACATCCTAGATGGGTGTTACAGTCACCGGTTTGAAACCTCTGGGGACACCTCAAATCTAGCCATGTTAAGGGATGGTGCAGTCCAGGTCGGGTGTCGATCCCTGGGTGATTTTGACAACTTAGATGCCCCTGGGTCATGGAATCTTAGCCATAGGCCAATCCCGCAAGTCAGGGATATTTAGCTAACAAAAAAAGAATCTTAATTTAGTTTAAATAACCTTATTTTTACCAAAAACATATTTTTAAATACCAGTGTTAGCACTGAGAGTCACCCTCAGATTACGGGATGATAAGCCCAGTACCCATCAGAAGTGTTTGGTGGATGTTTGATTTACGTGAGTGGAGGTTAAATGGGGAAAAATCAGTACAAGAATGATTTCAACACAGAAATGGATAGGTAATGCATAGGAATGTGAGGGCATCATTAACTTCAGTTAGTGATTTGAGTTTAAGTGTGAGAAGAGGGAAGACTTAGTGAGAGGGGTGAATAAGACTGTTATGGGTATCAGGATTTCAAGCATCTTGGTGAAGAAGAATTCAAACTCAAGAGAAATCTTGAGCTCAAGCTTCAGATGTTGAAATATGTCCAAACAAGACAATCACAACAGCATAATAATCAAACCTACATTATCATGCAACTACAACAACTCGATTGGATCCTCCATGCCCGAGCCATTCAATGTGAGAGGGAATAAGATAACAAGGAAGATGACTAAAACTGGTCACAATACCACTGTATTCAAACCTACATTACAATAGCATCAAAATCCTCGACTGGATCCTCCATGCCCGAGTGTTTTAACACATTTTTTACAGAGAAATGAAAGAAGCCGACTTCTATTAATGCGAAAGTCTCAAATTTGATACATAACCAGAGAACAGCTCTGTCATCAAAACATTACAAAATAGGGAGCTCTGCTCAACCAGTTGAGGACCTTATCAAAATATCAAAACTACCTATTTATACTTAGCCCAGTCCACCATTACTAGGAGTGTGATCTGGCGACTACATTCAAAACCTTTCTTCTACATTTTCTTTTGTTAAAATGAGTGTGCATCCTTCTGTCAGACGCGAGCTCGGATCAGTATGGGTTTGCAGGAAAATATGTCCACAGGGGTACCACGGGCTGATGGTTCAGTCCCCACGTCCGGGCTTTCCATGCCTTCCATTTATGGAGTGAGCCGAGGTTTCAACCACCAAGCCTACCTTCCATTAACTGCTTTTCCTCGGGGACTCAATGAGGCTTAAAGCTCAAGGGGTGGCCACATGCTTCTCTCGGATAGGACACCATATAAACATGTGATTGTAGGGCTGCTCAAAAGTGGTTTGGGCTCAGACTGATTTTGGGCCCACAATCCACCACCTTTTTCCACGTAGCACTTTCTCCTTACCATGGTTTCAATTGCGGGACCGCTCAAGACAATTATCACCCGAGTATGTTGTGTCCCCGCAATGGACTATGGCTGTAGATCTGGTCTTGTTCTAATATCGGAGCACACCTGCTAGATTTAGTGCCACTGCCAAGATTTAATCCCCCACCAACTTTAGGATCTGCTAAAAGTGTGCCTTGGGATGGGGCGCTACTTTTGGCGTTGAACAATAACAACTCTCGAAGGATGATCTGACATGGAGGCCTGACGTCACCATGTTGATATGTCGTGGATGGAGAGGTGACATGTGTCACTCAAAAACAGGCTGAAAGCATGTCTAAAATGCTTGAAATGAGTGTCATGTGTCAGCGCTAGATGGATGCCATGCATTTTTGCTGGCGGCTGCCACAAACTTGGTGATCCGGGGCTTTGGCACTAGCTTATTTTCCTTTGGCTCCTCTATGTGATTTTACTCAGAGCTATGGATCTGATGACACGTGGCCCCTTGATATTGATGACTGAGAATTACTTCGGGTCTTCGGACTCCGAGAAAAACAAATCTCAAACCTCATCCTCATCCATGCTTTTACCTGGAGCTGGTGATCTAATGATGCGTTTCCTCTTGAATAGAACGGTTGATAATTACTTCGAGTCTCCGGACTCCGAGAAAAACAAATCTCAAACTTCATCCTCCTCCATGCTTTTTCCCAGAGTTGACGATCTAATGATGTGTGTCCTCTTGAATTAAACGACCAAGAATTGCTTCGGACCTTTATTCGGAGTTCACAGATCTATGCCATATGTCCCCTGGATATTCCTTCAAGTAAATCCTCCAAAGCCAAGGATATGATGACGTGTGGACCTCGCAGATCGACAGTCCAGATTCATTTCGGGCCTTCGTTACTTCTGGCTTAGGGAGTTTCATATGTGAAACATGAAAAATCTCCCAGAGAAAAATCGTTGAAGTGACGTGATGGCCTGACGTCATATGATGTTACGACTGCTGACGTGTCATGGAAAGAAGGGTGACATGTGTCATGTGAAAAAGGGTGAATGTCACAGCAAAATGACCTAGAATGAGTGCCACGTGTCATGACTTATGAGTGTGCCATGTGCTTCAGCACTTTAGGACTTTGGCGCTTCGGGACTTCGGTGCTTCGGGACATCGGGACTTCGAGACTTTTCAATACTTGACTTCCACGATTCTCCGAAGCGCTGAACTCCGAAGCGAGGGATATTCCTCCACATGTCCCCTTGGCTTGGATGGCTCGGATTACACAAAATGCTTGATGGACCTTAATAAGAAAGACTTCAAGGAGAAAAATGTGTTGAAGGGAGAGGAGGGGCTATGGCTCAAAATCAAGATTGAAATGACTTTTAACCCCTACGATTTCATGTGATAACATCAGGCTCCAACTGGGATGGAGGCCTCCCTATGAGGCTTCCAAGAACCTAGCAGTTCCAGTCGCCTTATGCATTGGGCTATGGAGTCATTTGTGTAACCAACCTCAAAATACTTCCAAAAACTAACACTTATTCAATCAACTAATTGAAAAATTGTTGCAAATGGTCGGGAACAAGCTTATTTCCTATGCTACCCTACTCTAACCAAATTTGCCACTTGATCAAGTAAAAGTAGATTTCCACAGAAGCCACTCAAGTAATTTGATGACTGAAATGATCTCATCTATGCCATTGATCAATGAATAATAGCAAGAATATAGTAGCAATGACATAAGCTCCTTCATAAAACCATACTTACCCATGAGTGTCGGTGAAATAATGCAATTTGAAATTTTCAGAAAACCTAAAACATATGACTTCATGTATATGGCTATAGGATCATGCATCACGTGATAGAATTTTGTCTTCTTTATAAGACTAGGTTGTTCCTTTGTAAATGCTTCTCCACTTGCAAATAAATGACCTCCTTGTTCTTTTGAAACCAACTCTTGATCATCAACAGTTGCAGTATCTTCTTCATAAGAATGATCACAAGATAATTGTACAGCAGGATTTAAAGCATCATAATTACAACCAGCCAAGAACATATAGTTATCTATGCAATCAACCACTACTACATGCTCAAAATGGTCTGAAAACTGATCATAAGATTGATATCATTCCTGTCCATAGAAAAATCTGCAAATATTGAAGAATCTGATTCCAAATGTGAATCATACCTACTTCCTTGTTGTTGTTCCAGATCTGATTCATACTCACTACCTTCTTGCTCGGAATATGAAACATATTGATAATCTTCTTGCTCAAAATATGAAACATATTGACAGTCTTCTTTCTCGGAATCTAAAACATGCTGACAATCTTCTTGCTCGGAATCTGAAACATATCGATAGTCTTCTTGCTTATGTACATGCAATTTTTCAAGATATGCTTGCATACGAAACCCCTTCCTAGCCCTGATGTTCTCTTTGACTTCTTCAGGATCTTCAAACATGTTTCTTAAAGATGAATATTCCCTTTCTCTCAGGAGAAGGACAAGCTCTGAATGTTGAGCCATGACATAGTACACCATGGTAGCAGTCTCTGTGGGTCTGATCTCCACAGGCATACTATGATAAACACTGTAAAACCTCCTATTGAATACAGCCAAGGCTTCCTCTTCCCCTATCCTCAAGGCATTAAAATCAAACCAATACTGATCAAGGGACTTGTTCTCACCCCAACACTTTAAAAATTCATTACATAGCTCGATCCAAGAACCAATAGAACTGGCTCCAATACATTTAAACCACATAACAACATCTCCAAAAAATTATTGTGAGAACAACCTCATGGTAACATCATCATGAACAATCTTAAATTGATCAACAAAGTTCTCAAAGGCCTCCAATTGCCTCTTAGTTGTAACATGATCCTCTCTAGAAAACTAAGGAAGATACTCAAAGGAATAAAGAGGATAGGGATGCAGGTGATGTGGCAGCCTTAAAGGTTTAAACATCTTGTCTCTAATCTTAGCTTGAAAACTTGTGGGTTGAATATGTGATTTAACAAGAAGATGGGAAGGTCCAAAAGTAATAACAGAAGGCAATGAGATCTGAGAAGGCTTTGAATCATTTTCAACCCCCTCAAGGTTACAAGGGTGATCAATTTCAAGAGGAAATCCAATACAAATCTCACTTTTATGAATAGGCCAAGGCGAAGACACAAGATCAACATCTACAAAAAAAGAAGAGGGCATGTCTTCTTCTTCTAAGGATGGATAAATAAAGGAAGGCTTATTATCATCTGAATAGACAAAGAAAAGGATAATCCTCTTTATATGTAAACGGAAAGAGAGAAGTGAGCTAATAAAGAAGAACATGATTCCATGAAGAAAGCTCATAAATTGATACCTGGTTATCCACTTCGGTATGGTCATCTTTCTATCAACAGGATCCTCCCCAGTGGAGTCTTTGATTGTGGAGTTTCCAGGTGCAAACTGCAATCTTCAATGGTAATGATTTTTTATGCACCTTCAGAATCAAAATTTCTTTGTCATTCTATCCCAGAGAAATGTCTTCAATTTGTTCCCCGACAATGACGCCAAGAATGTTAGCACTGAGAATCACCCTCAAATTGCGGGAGGATAAGCCCAGTACCCATCAGAAGTGTTTGGTGGGTGTTTTATTTATGTGAGTGGAGGTCAAATGGGGAAAAATCAGTACATGAATGATTTCAACACAGAACTAGACAAGTAATGCACAGGGATGTGAGGGCCTCATTAACTTCAGTTAGTGCTTTGAGTTTAAGTGTGAGAAGAAGTAAGACTTAGTGAGAGGGGTGAATAAGACTGCTATGGGCATCAGTCTTTCAAGCAGCTTGGTGAATAAAAAATCAAACTCAAGAGCACTCTTGAGATCAAGCTTCAGACACTGAAATATGTTCAAACAACACAAACACAACAACATAGTAATCAAACCTACATTATCATGCAACTACAACAACTTGAATGGATCCTCCATGCCTGAGCCATTCAATGTGAAAGGGAATAAGATAACAAGGAAGATGACTAAAACTAGTCACGATACCATTGTAATCAAACCTACATTACAATAGCATCACAACCCTCGACTGGATCCTCCATGCCTGTGTTGGTCGTGGATCCTGATTATCTTCCTGATTTAGAGGTCTTTTGTTTTCAGTCGTGGCTATACCCCATGAAGTATTTACACCCCAAAAGTATGTACACTCTTCCACGTGGGGGAGTGCAGAGGGGGGTTACCCCCTCTAAGGGGTTCGAGGGGGATATCCCCCCGGCTGGGGGGTCCAGGGGCAAGCGGGCCCCCGAAGGAAAAATTGCCTTGTAAATGTATATTTTAATTTCATTCTAAATCTAGACTGTTCATTATAAGTTCACATATCTAACGGTAGAAATTATGTTAGGGTTTTTTCCCTAGAAGGATACCCTCTGTTATGAGGGAAATGTATTGCAGCTATGCATGATAGTGAATATTGTATTCTAAGATAGGAGACCGTGAGAGAAAGAAGAGGAAGTTACAGCGGTTTTGTTGTAGGTTGTATCCCTTCATTTGTTGGATAATAATAAAGGAAGGACCTGGCAATTTCTCTAGTGAACGTAGCCCACACTGGGTGAACCACGTAAATCTGTGTCTCTATTGTATTGTGTATCTTCTGTGTTTTGTTTCTTCATTTGTTTTATTTTATTTCTCCATGGTCCTGTTTTTCTAACAACTGGTATCAGAGCGAAAGGTAACTCGCAGGAAAGGAGAGTTCCTGGTTCAAGTGGGAGCAATGTCGAAAGATGGAAAGTTTAGGGTCGAAAAAATTAACGGCCAAAACTACCAGTTATGGAAGATGTAGATGGAATATTATTTATATCAGAATGATCTATTCCTACCATTGCGTGGAGTAGAAAAGAATCTGATGGATATGAAGGATGAAGAATGGGAGATTCTTGATAGAAAGGCTCTAGGAACGATACGACTGAGCCTGGCAGCGTCGGTGGCTTTCAATATTTTGAAAGAAAATACAATGAAGGGTTTGATGGACACATTGGGTAAATTGTATGAAAAACCATCGGCATCCAATAAGGTATTTCTAATGAAGAGATTATTTAATATGAAGATGTGAGAAGGTGGGTCTGTTGCAGATCATTTAAATGATTTTAATACGGTTACTAATCAACTAAGTTCTGTAAAAGTGGACTTTGATGATGAGGTCAAGGCTCTTCTAATATTGTGCTCTTTGTTAGAAAGTTGGAACGACTTGGTCATGGTTGTAAGTAACTCTATCTCTGGTTCAAATACTTTAAAATTTGATGATGTTGTTGGTGTTATCCTTAGTGAGGAAATGTGACGAAAAAACACAGGTGAGACATCAGGTAATGCATTTAACATGGATAAAAGGGGAAGACAAAAGGATAGAGGAAAGAGATCAAGGAACCGCGGGAATTCTAGGAAGGGAAGATCCAAATCCAGATTTGGAAAGATAGAGTGTTGGAATTGTGGGAAGAAAGGACATCTGAAGAAAGACTGTAGATCTCCAAAGAAACAAAGAGATGGACAACAAGAGAGAAATCAGGAAGCAAATGTAATAGGTGATGTGTTACAAGATGCTTTGATTCTTTCTGTAGATAATATTTCTGAGTCTTGGGTAGTATATTCAGGGGGCTTCATTTCATGCCACACCCCATAGGAAACATTTTCTAGATTATGTTCAAGGTGATTTTGGACAGGTTCATTTGGGTGATGATGCACCATGCAAAATTGTTGGAATGGGAAGGATAAAAATAAAGCAACGCAATGGAAACCAATGGTTGTTGAAAGAGGCAAGACATGTTCCATATTTAAGGAAAAATATAATTTCAATAGGGTAGTTGGCAAGTGAAGGTTCTATATCCATATTTACAGATAAGACATTTAAGGTCATCAAAGGATCATTGGTGATAGCAAAAGGAGAGAAGGTAGGTACATTGTATTTATGTACTGGTAATACCGACTCTTCTATCTCTTTAGCTTCTACAGGAGTTGATACAACACTATGGAATCATAGGCTGGGACACATGAGTGAGAAGGGAATGAAGATACTTCACAAAAGAAATTTGTTGCCAGATCTTAAACAAATTGATTTGGACTTCTGTGAGCATTGTGTTTATGGAAAACAGAAGAGAGTTAGATTTCTCAGAGTCAAAAAAGAAAATAAGAATGAAAGGTTAGAGCTTGTGCGTACAGATGTATGGGGACCAACTCAGGTATCATATCTTGGTGGATCTCTTTATTATGTTACTTTTATTGATGATGCAACTAGAAAAACTTGGGTTTATTGCATTCGAAAAAAATCTGATGTTTTTGATACTTTTAAGAAATGGAAAGCTTTGGTTGAGAATGAGACAGGAAAATTTTTTAAGTGTCTCAGATCAGATAATGGAGGTGAATATTGCAGCAAGGAGTTTGATGATTACTTTCCATACCATGGGATTCATAGAGAGAAGACGGTTCCAAGAACACCGCAAGAGAATGGTGTGTCAAAAAGGATGAACAGGACAATCATGGAGCGTGCAAGGAGTATGAGATTGCATGTTGGTTTTCCCTTACAGTTCTGGGCAGATGTTGTAGATACTGCTATTTACTTAATAAATAGGGGACATTCAAGCTCTTTGGATGGTAGAATTCCAGAGGAGGAATGGACAAGAAAAAAGGTAAAATATTCTTTTTTGAAAACTTTCGGTTGTGAAGCATTTGTCCATAATGATAAAGAAAATAGAACAAAGCTTGAGGGAAAATTCAAGAAGTGTACCTTTATTGGATACGGTGTTAATGATTTTGGTTATCGCTTATTGGATTGTGAAAATAACAAAATCATTAGGAGTAGAGATGTCATATTCAATGAGAAGGTCATGTACAAAGATCAGTTGTAGGGAAAGAAACGAGAAAAATAAAAACAAGAATACACAGTGCTTGATGAGATCACTAAAAAAGAAATTCTGAAGGAACCAAAAAATCAAAATGTACAACAATAGGAGAAGCTACGTACCTCAAACACCTACAAGTGTTGTTAGAAAATCTACTAGGTTAAGTATACCCCCTAAATGATACTCTCCTTCATTGTATTATTTATTGTTGACTAATTCCGGTGAACCAGAATGTTATGAAGAAGCAATGCAGGTAGACACCCAAAAGAAGTGGGAGCAAGGCATGAAAGAGGAAATGGATTCCTTGGTAAAGCACCATACTTGGGACTTGGTTCAGTTGCCTACAGGAAAAAGAACATTGTTGAATAAATGGGTTTACAAGTTGAAGGAAGAAGATGGAGGAATAAAGCAGTACAAGGCTAGACTTGTTGTAAAGGGGTTTGCACAAAAGAAAGGTATAGATTTTGATGAAATATTTTCTCCCGCTGTTAAAATGACTTCAATTAGGACTATTTTGAGTCTCGTGGCAGTAGAAGATTTGCATCTTGAACAATTAGATGTAAAAACAACTTTTCTCCATGGGGATTTGGAGGAAGATATTTATATGCAACAACCACAGGGGTATGAGGTCAAAGGGAAGGAGAATTTGGTATCCAGGTTGAAGAAGAGATTGTATTTCCTAAAGCAAGCTCCAAGGTAGTGGTATTTGAAGTTTGATATGTTTATGATATAACAGGGTTATAGTAGATGTCATTTTGATCATTGTGTTTATTTTAAAAGGCTAGAAAATGGAAGCTATATTATCTTTCTATTATATGTAGATGAAATGCTTGTTGCAGGGTCTAATATGTAGGATATAAATGTGATCAAGAAGAAATTAGCTAATTCATTTGTGATGAAGGATTTGGGTGCTGCAAATAAAATCCTTAGTATGAGAATAACAAGAGACAGGAAAATCCACAAATTGACATTGTCTCAGGGTGAGTACATAGAGAAGGTGTTGGAAAGGTTCAGAATGCAGAATGCAAAACCAGTTAGTACACCTTTGTCCAGCCATTTCAAATTAACTAAGGAAATGTGTCCCAAGACACAGGAGGAGATAGAATACATGTCCAGGGTCCCTTATTCATCAACAGTTGGCATCTTGATGTATGCAATGGTTTGCACAAGACCAGATATTGCACATACAATGGGAGTTGTGAGCAAGTATATGAAGAATCCAGGTAAAGAACATTGGGAGGCAATAAAGTGGATTCTCAGGTATTTGAGAGGTACTGCTACTCATGCATTATGTTTTGGAGGTTCATACACTTTTCTACATGGATATGTTGATTCATATATGGCAGGTGATAAAGACAACATGAGGAGCACCACAAGGTATGTTTTTACTATAGGTGGAACAACAGTAAGTTGGATTTCAAAACTAAAAAAGATTGTTGCACTTTCAACAAAAGAGGCAGAGTATGTTGCTACTACAGAGGCTAGTAAAGAAATGATTTGGTTACAGAGGTTTATGGAGGAATTGGGAAAGAAGAAGGAGAATAATAGGTTGTATTGTGACAGTGAGAGTGCCATTCATATTGCAAAGAACTCAGTCTTCCATTCAAAGACTAAGCATATATAGTTGAGGTACCATTTGATATGATCCATCTTGGAAGATGGACATCTGAAGTTGGAAAATATACACACTAGCTAGAATCCTGTAGATATGTTAACAAAGGGAGTAACCAAGGAGAAACTGAGTTCCTACTCAGTTTCAGTTGGTCTTCAAGAATGAAGATGAAGATGAGAAGTTTGCCAGGTCCAAGAAGGTTCAGATTTCATCATATACAACAGCGGTGGAGTTGTTGAGATCAAACTCCAAGTGGGAGATTGTTGGTTGTGGAGCCTGATTATCTTCCTGATTCAGAGGTGTTTTGTTTTCAACCGTGTTTATACCCCATGAAGTATTTACACCCCAGAATTATGTACACTCTTCCACGCGGGGGAGTGCAGAGGGGGGCTACCCTCTCTTAGGGGTTCGGGGGGGCTATCCCCCCGGCTAGGGGGTCTGGGGGAAAGTGGGCCCCTGAAGGAAAAATTGCCTTGTAAATGTATATTGTAATTTCATTGTAATATGGATCGTTCATTATAAGGTCGCAGATCTAACGGTAGAAATTATGTTAGGGTTTTTTTCCCTAGAAGGCAACCCTCTGTTATGAGGGAAATGTATTGCGGCTATGCATGATAGCGAATATTGTATTCTGAGATAGGAGACTCTGAGAGAAAGAAGAGGAAGTTACAACGGGTTTGTTGTAGGTTGTATCCCTTCATTTGTTGGATAATAATAAAGGAAGGATCTAGCAATTTCTCTGGTGGACATAGCCCACACTGGGTGAACCACGTAAATCTGTGTCTCTATTGTATTTTGTATCTTCTGTGTTTTGTTTCCACATTTGTTTTATTTTATTGCTCCACGGTCCTTTTTTTGTAACAACCTAAGTGTTTTAGCACAATTTTTACAGAGAAATGAAAGAAGCTGGATTCTATTAATGTGAAAGTCTCAAATTTGATACATAACCAGAGAACAGCTTTGGCGTCAAAACATTACAAAATAGGGAGCTCTGCTCAACCAGTTGACAACCTTAAAAAAATATCAAAACTACCTATTTATACTTAGCCCAGTCCACCACTACTAGGAGTGTGATCTGGCGACTACATTCAAAACCTTTCATCTGCATTTTCTTTTGTTAGACTGAGCGTGCATCCTTCTTTCAAATGCGAGCTCGGATCAGTATGGGTCTACAGGAAAATATGTCCACAGGGGTACCACGGGCTGATGGTTCAGTCCCCACGGTCGGGCTTTCCATGTTTTGCATTTATGGAGTGATTCGAGGTTTCAACCACCAAGCATACATTCAATTAACTGCTTTTCCTTGGGGACTCAAAGAGGCTTAAACCTCAGGGGGCAACCACATGTTGCTCTTGGATAGGACGCCATATAAACATGTGATTGCGGGGCTGCTCAAAAGTGGTTTGGGTTCATACTGCTTTTGGGCCCACAATCCACCACCTTTCGCCACATAGCACTTTCTCCTTACCATGGTTTCAATTGCGGTACCACTCAAGAAAATTATCACCCAAGTATGTTGCGTCCCCGCAATGGACTGTGGTCGTAGATCTAGTCATGTTCTAAGATCTGGGTGCACCTGCTAGATTTAGCACCACTTCCAAGATTTAATTGCCCACCAACTTTAGGATCTGCCAAAAGTGTGCCTTGGGATGGGGCATTATTTTTGGCGCTGAACAATAACAACTCTCGGAGGATGATCTAATGTGGAGGCCTGGCGTCACCATGTTGATATGTCGCGGATGGAGAGGTGACAAGTGTCACTCGAAAATAGGCTAAAAGCATGTCTAAAATGCTTGAAATGAGTGTCATGTGTCAGCGCTAGATGGATGCCACGCATCTGTGTTGGTGGTTGCCATGAACTTGGTGCTCCAGGGCTTGGGCACTAGCTTCTTTTCCTTTGGTTCCTCTATGTTCTTTTACTCAAAGCTATGGATCTGACAACGTGTCGCCCCCTGAGATTGGCGGCTGAGAATTACTTTGGGTCTCCTGACTCTGTGAAAAACAAATCTCAAACCTCATCCTCATCGATTCTTTTACCGAAGTTGGTGATCTAATGATGCGTGTCCTCTTGAATTGAACTACCGAGAATTACTTCGGGTCTCCAGACTCCGAAAAAAAAAATCTCAAACTTCATCCTCCTCCATGCTTTTACTTGGAGACAGAAATCTAATGGCATGTGTCCTCTTAAATCAAACGACCAAGAATTGCTTCAGACCTTTATCCGGAGTTCACGGATCTATGCCATATGTCCCATGGATCTTCCTTCAAGTAAATCCTCCGAAGCCAATGATATGATGACGTGTGGCCCTCGCAGATCAACGGTCTAGATTCATTTTGGGCCTTCGACACTTCTGTCTTCGAGAGTTTCAAATGTGAAACATGAAAAATCTCCCGGAGGAAAATCGTCAAAGTGATGTGGTGGCCTGACATCATATGATGTTACGGTTGTTGACGTGTCATGGAAAGAAGGGTGACATGTGTGATATGAAAAAGGGTGAATGTCACAACCAAATGACCTAGAATGAATTCCACGTGTCATGATTGATGAGTGCGCCACGTGCTTCTGCGCTTCGGGACTTCGGGACTTTTCAATACTTGGCTTCCAAGATTCTCCGGAGCGTTGAACTCCGAAGCGAGGGATCTACCTCCACGTGTCCCCTTGGCTTGGATGGCTCAGATTACTTCGGGAGTTCGGGCTTCGGCTCTTCGGGAATTTCACGCACTTCTCATTTCAAAACTCCCGAAGCTCATTTCCTCGGACACTTGGATCGGATGCCACCTGTCCCCCTCAAGATCAACGGCTCATGCTCACTTCGGGCTCTGGGACTCTGGCGCTATACTCTGCGCAATTTTGGACTCCTGAATACCCGTGCACCATCGATATGATTTGCCTGATTGGATCTCTGCCGCTGAATGATAAACTTGTCTGCTTGCTTGTATTTTAAGCCCGAAATGGACTTCCTTGAACTTCTTCCTTTTTCTGCTGAAGTTAATTGTGCATACAATAAAATTGTGGATGTAGGATGTCCCCTGTGTACAAAAAGGCTTGATGGACCTTAAGAAGAAAGACTTCAAGGAGAAAAATGCGTTGAAGGGAGAGGCGGGGCTATGGCTCAAAATCGAGATTGAAATGTCTTTTAACCCCTACGATTTCATGTGATAACAACCAACATAGATTCATTTAACCCTAGATCTATCAAGAGACGAGAGGGATCAAATCTCTAAAGGTGCAAACCTTTAACCTTTCCTTTGTCACACTACCAACCTTCCTAACCTCTTAACTCAACAAAACTATGATGATCTTGGAAACCTTCTCTTAATGTTTTTCAAGCACAAAAACAAATTTCTAAAAAATCGCAACTAATCACTTACCCTCTTACGGTATGATAGACCAATTCGGTCTTAGTGGACATTAATAATCTTCATCTTCATATATATTAGTGGAGTCGTCATAATATATATATATATATATATATATATATATATATATATATATATTATTGTTTATTATTATTTTAATGCGTTATGGTACATGAACATCTCTCCCATACTAAGTTGTAGAGCACCTCTAAAGACAATAATAAATATTCATTTTCATTTAAAAATCATTTATTTTTTAATTAAAATATTTTTTTAATATTACCACTTAATATTAATTTAAATAATCTTTTAATATTAACCATTTTACAAAATTAA
>ML809387.1:19603-42441 GCA_009831015.1 Picea engelmannii
TGTTGCTATTTCGTGAATCATTTATGTGTATTGTGAAGATTATGCTGGATATTTTACTGTTATTCTTTTATTTCTAGCATTTCGTTTCTGTTCTGCATATTTTATATATCTAGTATCTTGCAGTCACAATACCATTGAATGGATAACCTCTTTTGTATGTAGACATTTTTGGTCACATATTTTTCTACAATTTTCAGTGATACACTTATATCTGAATCAGGTAAGGTTACAATTTATACACTTCTTTATTATGCACTTAGCTTGGATTTTAGAGTTTCCTATAAGTTACTCCTTCGAGTATTATCTGATAATCCCAACAATTCCAATACATTATTCTGGGCTATTTATGTAAATTTGTGTAGTCAATTTCTCTATTTCCTTCCATCTTTCATCTACATAAAATGTTATTTTATATGTGTGAGCAATAAAATGATATATAGTTTTGTTTAATTTTGTATTCATTAACAGTTTGTGATTTAAAATGATTTACAAATTATTTTATATGTGTGAGCAATAAAATGATATATAGTTTTGTTTAATTTTGTATTCATTAACAGTTTGTGATTTAAAATGATTTACAAATTAACAAATGTTGTGTTTTGCACCATCAGAAATAACAAATAGTTAAATTATTGTTCATAGTTAAATAATTTTTGATATTTTAAATTTTTTTAATAAGTTTTTTCTTATTGTAATTGATATTAATATGTTTAGATTTAGTATTATGAATATTTATTAATACAACTTATTTTGGTTTCTTTTTAGTGAAGCAGTTGTGAGTGGAATATATATTTTGGTAAAATTGTTCTAGCCCAACCATTGTTTCATTTACACACATCCACAAATACAAGCACACACTAACATATTAATGGCAATTGTTAAACCATGATGAAGACTATATTAACTATCTATCTTCACCAACCAAACAAGTTACACCTAAGATCTGATAATATCATGGACTAATGACCAATAATATCCTGGAATAATGATCCAATACTATCTACTTTCACCCTAGTGGACTCATAGCTTGTTTTAGGGGTGGCATCCATAGATAATTGTTGCGGTTAGGTGGAAAATTGCTTGCCAATGGCTAGTTTCTTTGGAACAATTGGTTCAAAAGTTAAGTGTTCCATCTATTTGTTTTATTCTTGTTTACAATTCTATTGTTAAGTTTGTTGGCCCTTAACCAAGTTTTGGGATATCCTTGGTCAAGCTTGACCTATTTTGGGACTTCGACAGCCTGTCGAAGGAGGAGCGCAAGACGAAGCATAGATTGCGGGATATCGGCCCCTTTTTAGGATTTTGGATTATGTAACGGGTATGGGATGTCGGCCCATGGGTCTACCCATGTTTAGTCCTATTTTAAAGTATAAATAGATTTCTAGGCAATGTAAGAGGAGGCAATTGCAAGCAGTTGCAAGTTGTTGCTATGTGCAAAGGCATCTATGTGATGTTAGTGTGATATTGTGCTAAGTGCTAGATCTATGTGATCGAAGGATTGTAAGTGCTCTGTGCATACTGTGTGAGACTTGCAAAGATAACTGCAAGTCATTGTAAGACGTTGTGGATGGTTGCGTGCTTAGAGATACTCGGGGAAGGAGGATCTAGTGAGCTGCACAGATCTCCTGTCCTATGTGAAATAGGGTTTTGAGGCTCTGTGCATGTAACCTATTGAAGAAGCTAATAAAGAAGAAAAGTTGGTGGATGTAGCCTAGGGTGGGGGTGAACCACGTATATGTTGTGTTGCTATGCTTTGTGCAATGTCTTGATGAGCTATGTCTTTACTTGCCAGTGCTTTGATATAGATAGACATATATGTTTATTCTTTGTGCTAATGATGTATATGGATGCTAGATCTGACCCATGTGAATGTGCTTAGTGCTTGAATCTGTTATATCTAACCTGCTTCTCTATGATAAGTGCTTAGATACATCATATCTAGATGAATGATGCGATGCTCTGTTTTATCTGCGAAGTAGACAGTGGCTGAATATTGATGAATTGTCGGTGTTAAGTGCTCTGTTAAGTATTACAATCTCAGATCTATGTCCTAGCTAAGGTTGTAGACACTTGAGTCCTACAACCACCCCTTCCTCTACCTCGGGTGAGACTTCATCTGCTTCACAGGTGTTTCCGAAAGGGATGGTAGTTAGGTTTTTGTTGGTGTGATGTTGTAGAGTTGAACCCTGGGTCTGCCCCTATGCCAACAAAGTTGTATTTTTCTTTTGAATGAATTGGTATTGGAATTCATGGATGTATGATGTGTTGTGTGTTAACTTGTGCATTTATAGGTTGCATGCCTCTAGAATTCAAAATACCTTAAAGTTCCTGGTTTGAATTCATGTTACACATTCAATATTATGTTTGAATTCAGACTTCCATGGTGCTAACCATGTTTAGTTCAAAGTATCTTTCCTAACAATAATCAATTCCATGTTTCATAGTTGTATACTATATATATTAATTGTATCTTAGATGCCAAAGCAGTGTTGAGAAGGAACTATTTGGAGACTATGGCTTGTTATGCCTTTTGTTGAAGTCAAAGTGTTAACTTTTTAGCCTTTGCTTGTTTGTATTTTGAAGGGTTCCTTATAACTAGATAGGTTGGCCCCTATTTGATTTGAAGTGTTCTTCAAATGGTTTTGAGATCCCTTCCTATGTTACTTCGAAGGGTTGTCTTTGAAGTTAATCCAATGCCTGTTTTAAATGAAGAGTTTGAAAGTGCCTTTCAAATGGGACAAAAATATCTTGTGTTTGACTTCAAATTGTTATATTTGAAATAGCTTGATTGAACACTTCTTGGGAAGAGGCCCAATTTCCTTATTGTTCAAATCAAGGGCATATTTGAATGAGCCTCAATGAGCATATTTCAAAGAATTCCAATGGCCTATTGGGTCAATCCTTTAAAAGTACCTAATGGCATCTTTTGAATAGGCCTGATGGCCTATCAAGATAAATTTTTGAAAGTGCCCGATGGCCTACTTTTTTGCATCATCAAGCACATCTTTGCACGCGTCTCAATGGAATCTTTTGAAATGGCCCAATGGCCATATATATTTTGAAGTGACATCTTTGAAATACGCCCAATGACCTATCAAGGTAATTTGAATATTAATTTTTCAGACTAGTTCAATGGCTCGTTGAGGGTGTTTGAATCTTATTCCTTGAAGTGGCCTAATAAGCCTTGTTTTCTATCTTTCAAAGTGGCATATTGGAAAGAGGCCCAATAGTCTATAATACAAATATTTCAAAATTGGTCAGTGGCCATTTTTTGAAAGATCCCAATAGATTTTTTCATTGGGAAGATAATTCAAAAGGGGGATAGATATTTTAAATAAAGTTGATATTATTTTGTTGTGAATTGGGTGCATCTTTAATAAAGGACTGATGTGAAATTTTGAATCAAAAGGGGGATAGATATTTTAAATAAGGTTGATATTATTTTGTTGTGAATTGGGTGCATCTTTAATAAAGGACTAATGTGAAATTTTGAATAGGTCTAAATGGACCTGATGGCCTATGTGTTTTTGTGTTTTGAAGGATGAATCAAGGTGATCTTCATATCAAGCCCAACGTATGTATTTCAAAAGTGATCAATGACCTTTTGGGAAAATTTCTAAATAAGCCTACTAGGATTCTCCAAAATTGCCTATTTAGTTTGTTATTATGTTCAAATGAGCCAAGGTACAACCCTTCAAAGGGTAACCTGATATGAGATCATTTCAAAATTTGGCCCAATAAGAGTTCAAAAGGGGGATTAATTTTAATGGAAAGTCAATTAACCCCAAATGGCCAAGATCAATATAAAAGATGAAAATCATGCCCCTCTTCCTCAATAAGGATCTGAGGGGTATGAGTGCATTAAAATATTATGATCATAAGGTGGAGGTGGGGTATTAAATGGTTTCTATGCCCCCCACTTCATTTGTGTGCAATCTCTCATTTTTCTTTGAATAATCATTCGTATGCGGCCATGGTTTCTATGTGGGATTATTTGGTTCATTCGTGACTTAGTTTAAAACCTCCTTGGCATTAAATAATGAGTGGGATATTAAGATAAAGGGCCATCTAATATGGAATTATCTATACTCCTTCTCATTGGATTCTTTGAGAGTTAGTGATTCTTCCAAGGTTCATAGCGATTTCTAGTCTATTTTTCCTGGATTGAGAAGCACCATAGGGAATTGTTATTATTTTAATCATTGTTGTGATATTTGTTAACTCATACGGCTTTGAAAGGGGCTCAACTAATGTAAAACGATGTAGAAGTGACCCAAGGAAATGTAACTTATTCTGCCATCCAATGGATAAGGTGGAGAGATGGGTTTGAGAAGTAAAATTTGTAGAACAATCAGGAAAAATAATAACTCATTTTGGAAACAGGGAATCAACTATGAGGATTGAAAGAATGGGAGGCCAACTCACATGCCTCCATGATTATTCTCAATGTGAAGTAATACTAAATGGAGTTTTTTGTGGCATCTTTGCAAGCTTGGTCAAGTGCATTCTAGATAATATGAACATCTCTTTAGAGGCCCTACTCTCTCCCCTTCTCGAGCAAAGCTATAACTCTTCTATTTTTTACTCCTTTGGAACTTTGAAGGAAAGGCCCATATCCCTATCAGAGACAACCACATAGTTGTTGAATGATGCAACTAAGGACTTTTGAAATTTCCAACATTAGTAATTATTTTTCTAATTTTCAGTATGTTTTGTCAAATATTGACTTTATTAACTTAGTTTATAAAAATGTGTACTTGCAATCTTTTTAATAGGTAGAATTGGATAGGCCTTCATGATATGTTTTTGGAAGTTCTATACCTATTTGTGATATTTGGACAATGGTTGCTGAGAAAAAACTATTTTTAGTATAAATTTTATTGGTTATTGTGAAAAAAAAATCCTTGATGTGCTTGAATATTATCTCAAATTTGTTCGATCCAAAATAGCTATAAAGTAGGGATACACGATACAAGATTTCTTAAGATATGGATACATCATATAAGATTCCTTATGGAATGATCAACTCCATATATTTTCCATATGAGAATGATAAAATAAGTTCATAAATACCATATTCCTAATATACCACTAATAGAACCTATTTATTAAAGAACTTATTGTCCCTTATTTAATAATTAATATAGTAGACATTCATTAACGACAAGTTTTTTCCAGATGAAAATTTTCACTATTATATTAAAATAATTTGTATTACATCTCTGTTATAACGGATATAACCATATTCAAAACTTCCTCATGGATGCGCGTTGATTTTGTGGCTATGATCTGTTACCCCAAGATGAGGCCATAGATTGAAGCCAGAAAAAAAACTCAAAAAGTTTTGGCAGAAAAGTAACCTACATGACAACATGTTTCACTCTTGCAGTAATACAGATGCATGTTCAGAAAAGTTATAAAAAAAATGGTGATCAGAGAGGAGACAAGAAGATGAAAGAAACTAATAGAAGTTTATAATTCTTGTTGGGCCTTCATTATTTTCAAGCCAGTGGTTATAAGAAAAGAGGTTGGCTTGTTTTTGAAGGGCAGTCTTGGAGAGGGTGTCTTCTTTCTTATTGTTTTCCCGTGGAGTGTGGAGGAGAGTGAGGTGTCGGAAATTTGATTGAAGCTCGCGAGTTCTATCCATCCAGCGCAATAGAGAGGAAACCTGAATATTTCCTTTGTTATTTAACCATTAAATCACAATTTTGGAGTCTCTGAGGAGCTGTAAGTCTAAAATATGCAGCCTTGTAGCCAAGAGAAGTGTTTCCCAAGCCCCCAACAATTATGCTTTTGTATTAGTGTCGGAACCGCACTTTAGAGTCCAAAAGAAGTGTGAGTTATTGGAGATATTTAGGTAGCTCCCAGTGCCACAGTTGAGGCCATATTCCTGAGCAACCCCATCGAACCAAGCAGTTGGAAAACCCTCAATGAGAACAGTCTCTGGCTTGGGTTTAATAGTTCTTTGTCTCTGATGTGTTGAGATCCAGCTGGTGTAAGAACCCAGAGTTCTATGAACTATTGCAATAATGGAGGGGGGAGCATTGTTGAAAATGGTATAGTTTCTCTGCAGCCAAATATTTCTGGACATGAAGGGAGGCAGCGAGAGATGTGAACAATGATTGTTGACTCGGATATTGTAGCACTCTTGTAAGGAAGGTTCGTCCCAAATTGTGTGTAACTGAAGAGCCACGAAGATCCGATCCCAAACCCTTCTAGTAAGGGGCAGGTGACAAAGATATGAAAGGAAAATCCCTCTTCCCCGTGGCATATAAGGCAGATGCTAGGACCGATTCTGCCCTTTCTGCAGAGGATATCCCAAGTGTTGATTTTATTTTCTAAGGAGAGCCAGGTAAATAACTTGATTTTCAAAGGCATGTTCCAGTGCCAAATAGTTTTTCTCCATTTGGTGGTTGAAAGAGGCCAGTAGTGATTTGTGATTGCATTGTAAATGTTTGAGACTATAGTACAACCCGTGAGGTCTCCTCCGATCCAAACAGGGGCATCCGCCCGCTCTAGAAGATTTAAACCTGCAGATGTTAATGCATTCATGTAGGAGACCCATTCATCTGCAAGAGCAGCGGGTAGACCAAGATCTTCAAGAGGGAGCTAGCAGTGGAAGAGTGTGTCCATCCCAGTCGGACTTTTTGCATGGAAAAGATAATAAATATGAGAGGAGTGGAGATGTGAGAGGATTTGTTGTGATAAGAAAGATTTTTCTCCCAAGCCCATGATGCAGTCTTGTCCAAGATGTATTGAGTGTCTAGTTCCCGGGTTCCAGGAGAGCCAGTGGGAGAGGAGAGGGGTCGTCCCAGCCAAATTTTTCCAAGTATAAGATGTCGATTTGGGTAGGGGAGGGGGCGATCTAATCCAAGAAGAAACAGAAATAAGAGGCGGATATTTTTCCAAGATGACAGTGTACCAAATCCCAAATGTGGTTAGAACTCGCCAAAGAGTATTTGAAGCCAACGCTAAGTTAAAGAAGAGGATGTTTCTGAGGCCCCAACATCCTTTTTGTTTTGGCTTTGCAAGAGTGTCCCATCTACACAGATGGAGACAATGTGTGGAGATACAACCTGACCAGAGGAAGTTGAAGAAGAGTTTACAGAGCTTGTGGAGCAATGTCACAGGGAGAGATGTCAATGCCATCCAATAAACAGGTTGGCCTTCCAAGACAAATTTTAAAAATGTATAACTTCCACCAAGGGAGAGCGAGTGGTTGAACCAGTTTCCAATCATGTTTTCCACTTTTGTCGGGAGCCAGTTCCAGTCAGCAATCCTATATGAATCTGCCTTAATATAATATCCCAGGTAATTGAAACCAACAGATAGATTTATAAAAGTATAGGGAAAGAGATCTTTGAGTTGGTTTAAGGATTGATTAGAGAGGTTTGAAAAATGAAAGGTGGACTTTGACCAGTTTATATGTAGTCGTGAGGCTCTGCTAAAGACTTGAAGAATGTTTTTTATTTCACTCCATTCAGAAAAGGAGTCGTTGGTCATAATCAAAACAATGTCTACGAAAAATAGGTGAAGTATCTTGATCATCCTTGTGACTTTAACCCCTATCAAAGATCCTTATGTCTGTCTTTGTTTGAAGAGTAAGCTCAGGCCTTCCATGACAAGGATAAAGAGTAGTGGGGAGAGCGGACAACCCTGGCACAAACCTCTGTCATTGCAGAAGAAAGGGGAAGCATCTCCATTAACCAGTACTGAGAAAGTGGCACTCATGATGCAACCCATTATCCAATTGATAGTATGCATGTTGAATCCTGACTGAACCAGAACCAAATAGAGGAAATCCTAGTCGATACAATCAAAGGCCTTCTTTAGATCTAGCTTTAGAATAAGTGCCTTTGATTTTTTAGTTTTTATGTTGTGTAGGCATTCTTGGGTTGTTCCTATAGCATCAAGGATCTGTCTATCTTTTAGGAAACCCAAATGTTCGTTGGACAGTGAACGAGAGAGAACCGACTTCAGTCGATTGGCGATGATCTTTGTAATCATTTTTTAGCAATGGTTGCATAGGGAGATAGGTCTCTAGTCGCCAAATGACAAGGGGTTGTTTTCTTTCGGGATCAAAGTCAGGAAAGTTGAATTTGTGGATCCTATAAATCTGCCTCGAGATCTAGAGTCTTTAACCAATTCAAGTAGCTCTGCACCCACAAGTTCAAAGTAATGAAGAAAAAAAAATGAATAAAAAATTGACGGTCCAACCGTCCGGACCGGGGCTCTTGACAGATGCAAAGGTGAGAAGGAATTTTTTGATCTACTGTAAGGAACAAGGTCTGTCCAAGAGCCAAATATCCTCAATCGTAGTTATATAGGGGTAAAGACTGGCCACACTAACCGAATCCAGGAGTGAGGGATCAGTTCTGGTGCCACAGAAAGTTTTATAATGGATGGAGGCAGTTGTGTTTAAGGCCGACTGGTCCCTTTGAACAATATTGTCATCATCTGTTATAGTCCAGATGTAGTTTTTGTTTATGCGGTTGCAGGCAAAAGTGTGGAAAAATTTTGTATTGTTATCACCGCTCCTAATCCAGATGGCCCTGCTGCGTTGACGCCATAGAGCTATTGGCGTCCATTGTGGGATAAATCCGTGATGGTGACCGCAAACTCATTGAATTAATGACAAGTTTGCAATACATTAATTGAATAACATGCATATCCTAAAATTAACTCTAATGGCTCCTTCATCCTTTCTTACATCACTAGGAAGGATCATAACAAAATGGTCGCTATTTTGTTTTATTCTCATTCATTCTTGGGTTATCAATTCCTGACAAATTTGGGATTGGATGAATTGATTTTAACAAAATTTTAGCATCGATAGAGTCTATTTACACCCCTCTTACTGAAATTTATAATCTCTTGTCACTATTAAAAGACTAATAATCATACCAAAAATAAATTCTATATATAGAATAAAAAACCCTCATCGCATAAAACCCAAAATGAAAAATCTCTCTTTTTTTTCCACATAAAAAATTACTCTTTATATTCATAAAAATATAATAGTTTTCATACATTAGAATTTTCAAAAATAGAAACTATAATCAAAATCTAGGATTTTAGCCTTCAACTAATCAAGACTATGCCGATCGCTTCATACAAAATCAAACTTGTGAGGTCTAATGAGTAAAACTCATATTACATATATCCAAAAAAGATAGCACACTAACTCCGTACTCATAATTAGAATAATTTCAAGTAAAGGGAGGGACCCTCATTGCCCTCATCCCAATGAGAGAAAGCTATTTGACTTGGCATATTTAAGAGAGCCTTTTTTGATTAAAAAATATGCTTCCATGTTATCTTCTCTGTAAATGTGGTCAAAAGATAGATCCCTGAAAAACAAAATAGTTTCTTTAATTCTTTCTTTCCAGCTTACCAGTGCCACTTCTTGGAGGTCTGCCTTCTTTTTTATCCAATCTATTACAATCTTGGATTCCCCTAGCATAAGCATATCAGAAATAGATAGTTTATGTGCCAAAAAAAGTGAAGCCCATGCCCCCATGAGAACTACCCCGATGTTTGATCCTTGCCTGCAGTTGAGCTTCCACTGATATGATGTATGACTATTAATCATTATCTTGCCTCTAGCTCCATTGAGTTTACCACTTTGTTGCACAGCTCTGTCGACCCATGCAATAGATTTTCCAGTTGGGATTATAACTTGAGAAATGTGCACATGAGGAACTTTAGCTTTTTTTTCGAATGTATTAACAACTCCTAAAACTTTGATAACTACCTTTAGTATGGAAGGAGATCCTGCATCAAAGATTGTTAAATTTCTTTTGTTCCAAGTATACCAACTAATGAAAGATGGAAACGAAGAATAAGAAGGGTTTAATTTTATCCATTTATCAAAACAATCGGTCACCGAAGAGCCAATCTAGCCCTTGGATACCTTTATTATGTGTGTAACCTTATTCCAGACAAAAGAAGTAAAAGGGCAGTTCACAAATAAGTGAAAACCTATTTCGCTTGAATTTTTGCATAAGATACATATGCTAGGTCCCTCCCAACCTCGTTTTTGGATATTTTCCCATAAAAGGATCTTATTTTCTGCCACTAACCATGTAAAAATATTTATTTTAATGGACACTCCCATTTCCAAATCTTTTTTCGCCATCCCACAACTTTGGTCGTCCAAATCTTTGCTTCCACTGCATTATACACATTTTTTACCGAGAGATGACCAGTATTGTCTCCTCCCGTCCATAAAATAACATCCAAATGATCATGAAGTTTAATGCCCAATCATATCAAATTATGCCTGAAATTTTCCCATTCCGCTGCCTCATCTTCCTCGAGCTCCAAATTGGCATTGTCCACCCAGTCTGCGTAGATAGCTCCCAGAAATAGATCGCATCTTTCTTGGTACAGATAATAAATTCTATGATGATTCAATTTGTCTATAAGACCTGATGATAACAAAGAATCTTTACCCATGCCCAAAATAATATCTCCCTCGAGAACTATAGACTGCCTGGATCCAGAATTCCAGGCTATCCACTGAAGTACAAGTGGTAGAGAGTTTAGTAGGTTTTTCTAGGTTTGAGACCCACTAGACATTTGTGTCGATGCTGATCTAAGCCATGTATCCACCTGTTCATGAGGAAGATACTTATATTTAGTCAACCTGTTCCATATACCTTGTTTCATCAGTACTCTCCAAAGATTGTTCGTTGTCAAAACCCTGTAGAAGATATAAAGGTTTCTTAGACCCCAACCACCAAAATATTTAGGCTTCGATACCATTTCCCATTTGCACGAGTGAAAGTTTATTTTCTTCTTATTGCCTGACCAAAGAAAGGAAAAAACCAACTGCCTAATTTTGTTCAAGACCGACTGAGGAATGTGAGCTAAGGCCAACCAGTAAACTGGTAAAATTTCCAACACTGTTTTTGCAAGAATAAGCCTTCCTCCCAACTATAACAATCTATTACACCAATGATTGATTCCACACTCAAATTTTTCTATGAGCCAGCTCCAATCCTCCGCTTTATAGCTTGATAATTTTAAAAATACCCCAGGTAACTGAAACCCCTCGATAGATATTTTGAATCTATATTGTAAAGAGTTTTCATCTCTTCTAAAACTTCATTCTAAATGCATGTATACAAAAAACTAGATTTTTGTAAATTAATTCTCAACCATGAAGCCTTGCAAAATATATTTAGAATTTTGTGTATCTCAATCCATTCAAACATCTTAGCATTTGTCATGATGATCACATCATCCAAAAATAGCAGATGTAAAATCTTTATCAACCTAGAAACTTTGATCCCCGACAGAGTGCCTTCTGCTTGGCCCTATTTCAACAAAATACTTAGTCCTTCCAACACTAGGATGAATAAAAAGGGCGACAAAGGACAGCCATGGTGCAGCCCACACCCACTCTGGAAAAAATTTGTTGCTTCCCCATTAATCAAAACCGCAAATACAACTGTAGAAATATACCCCATGACCCAGTTTGTAGTTACCGTCCCAAAATGACATTGCAAAAGAATAAGGTGCATGAAGTCCCAATTTACACAGTCGTAAGCCTTCTTGAGGTCCAGCTTCAAGATGATAGCTTGCAACTTTTTTGTCTTTATACTGTGGAGGCACTCCTATGTTGTACCAATAGCATCAAGGATTTGTTTGCCTTTGAGGAAACCTAATTGTTCTTCTGAAAGGGCCTGGGAGAGAATGGGACGAATCCTCCTTGCTATGATCTTAGTAATAAGTTTATAACATAAGTTATATAGAGCTATTGGATGGAAATCCTCAAAATTTCTATGATGATTAGCCTTAAGAATCAATTCAATAAAGGTGGTATTTATTTATTTTTTCACTACTCCTCTAGTTCTCGTCTCCTCCACCACATCCAACAATTCTTGGCCAACTAAATCAAAATAATGGAGATAGAATTTGACTATCCACCCGTCAGGCCCCAAGCTATTTTCCTTTGTAAATCCCTTTAATACATCTAGAATATCCTCCTTTGTGCATGGTTTTTCAAGGTCCCTAACCTCCTCCTCTTTAACCATACGTGGAAAGAGCTTAACAATATCGACCTGATCACCTAGGGTGTTCGTGCCCGCTGTCTGATAGAAATATTTGAAATAATTTATAGCCAAATTTTTTATGTCTTCCTTCTTCTAATAGATCCTCCCCGCCTCATCCTCAATCTCCCACAAATTATTTTTATTCCTATGGTAACTAGAGAAGCGATGGAATTTTATTTTGTTTCTGTCGCCACTGGATATCCAAATTGCCCTACTTTTTAGTCTCCACCTCTCCTCTTCCTCCAATAGATTTTTGTTACAATTTGCTTCTAGCCTTCTCACTCTATTCTCATAATATTCTATTGGCACATATTGCGCCCTTAAACAGAGAAGGTCATCTAGGTCTCTCTCAATAATGGCCATCTCTTCACTATCCCTGATCCGTTTTCCTCTTAACCAGATCTTTGAATGAGCTCTAAGACAATTTAACTTATTGACCAATATACATTGTGCTCCTTCTAGGATCAGATGGGATGTATCATTCCAAACATCTCTTACTAATGTATCAAAGGAGGCCTCAAGTAACCATGTCGGATTAAATTTGAAAGGGTAGGCGACCCCAAATATTTCTTCCCCCATCTGTAGGAAAATAGGCGTGTGATCTGAAAGGTATGGATACTCAACCCAAGCACGGATTCTACTAGAATAAGTGAGCATCCCTTCTGCCACGCAAAACCTGTCAAGTATTTTAGATATCCCTTCTAGTCTAGACCTCCCATTCCTCCAAGTCGGCACCACCTCATCTGGTGTCACGTCCACCAAATGATTTTTTGAAAAAAGATGGTTAAAAAAATTGACAGAGAATCTGCTCGTGCATTCTCTCCCCATATCTCCTTAGTGCTAGTCATAAAATTCAAATCCCCCACCAGAATCAAGTATTCAACAGCTAAAGGACCCGCTCTATCAAGATTATCCCAGAACAGTTTACGATCCTTATAGAGTCCATAATAATTCATTAGAGCCACTTTTCTTCTTGTCTCTATACAAGTACCTGTTGGAAAAATCTCGCCAAGACTTAGGACCGGTGTTAGCTCGAAAAAAGTAGGATCCCAAGTCACAAGGATCCCACCTGAATTTCCTACTGAGCTAACCACGTAAATCAACCACTCAGGCGAAGCAAATTCATGAAGTTCCTGGCTTTTCCAGAATCCACCAAAGTTTCTTGAAGAAACACAACAGGTGGATGAACTTTCTCAAAAATTCTTCTCATGGAGGCAAGTTTTAGGGGTCCTCCAACCCCTCTAATATTGATGGATAGAAGGATCATGTCTTATCCTGGAAAAGGGCTTTTAATCCTCCAAGCACCCCTAGATCAAATACGGATGACTGTGAAACTGAACTCAAACCCATTGTGCAATCCTTTTTATGCACACTTCATGTTTTAATAGGTGACAATTCCATCCCTAAACCCCGAGACTAGGTTGGGTCATTCCCAGGAACCATCCCCACCCCCGAAGAAACAAGAATATCTCCCTTATTGTTGTGAGGATGAATGTAGGAAGAGGATGGAACCAAAATGTTATGTGGAGTCCGAGATAAGGGTAGAAAGCATTTTTTCCAGTGCATAGTCACTTAAGGCTAGCTCAACACAGCCCTAGAGAAAAGTGGAATACTCCTCTTCCATAGAAACAGGTAGAGAAGATGATTTTGTGGCCAGGGAGGGTACAAAGTCATTCGGGGTAACCGACCAAGTAGGAAAAGAAGGTGATATCTAAACAATAACCAAAACCAACTTCCCACTACCTAAACACTGCAAGCTCGAATCCTCACGAACAAGATTTTCAATAGTCTCTCTCTCCCAAGCAGAAAGAGAATAAAAAAGTAATGGACATAACTTTTTTAAATTACCAACATACGAAGAATCCTCAGTGTCAGAACTTTATTTCAACCCCAGGCGCAAAAAATCTCCCAAGTCTGGTGAATCCCACATCAGCGAGTAGCTCTCAAACTGAATATCCTACGATGGGTCCTCCTCTGAATTGGTACAAGCGAACTTTGAACAATCTCTACGCAGATGTCCTGTCCTTCGGCACAACGAGCAACTGAACGGTAGTCTTAGATAATCCAACCGCTGGGCAAAAAGGATACCCCTCCATTCTATATCCAAGGTTTCCATCAAAATTGCGTGTACATCAAATTCCACTAAAACCTTTGCCATCTGTTTGTCCGACCCAACAAGAGTCTGTGCGTCCACCCTCAGGAAATGTCCTAAAAAGTTTTCAATAAGCTCAAGTGTTGAATGGTTCCACAACTAGAGGGACAGACCGGGAAGGAGAAACCAGATATGGTGATAACTGAAGTACTCTATGACCGGATTGAAACCGAGGCACCATCTCTTGAGCATCAAACTACCTCCACCATAACCCCAAAACATCTCTATAATGCATTACGAGTCCTCGGGACTCTTAAAAATGAACCCAATACAACCCCTAGGAAGAATAAGAAGCTATGGAACGTAAGCCAGGACCGGATCCCATGTTTCATGCATCTAAACCTCCAACTGTTGTGTGTAACGCTCCTTATAAGCTAACCTACCTACTAGAGCGCAAAGAGCTAAATTACAAGCTTCTGCAAGTCCAATGTCCATCCCCATCACTGATCTAGGTTGTTTCCGTTTGGGATTCCACACCCTGTGAGTCCTCTTTGAAGGACCCCTATGATCTATGTGGATATCGGTGGCCACCCACCTCTTCCAACTGGCTCAAAACAGTTTTCTGACAATTTTGGCAATTTACTATTTTTAGCAGTTTTAACTTCCGGGGCCATTTTTAGGGCCTAAATGAAGGTTTTTTGGGATCGATCTTCTAAATTATAGCCAAAGGAATGATTGATCCCCAAAAATGAATCTCATCAACGATACCTTTCCAACGGGCTATCATATGCCTAAAATGGAGATCGTATGCAAAAGTTATGACCCTGGGAAATTGATGTACTAACTTACCCAAACGAGGCCCACATGACTTTTGGTGCTTCATCTCCTAGGGTTAGGTTTTTCTATGTATAGGGTTTTTGGCATTCTTGTTTATTGTAAAAATGCCTTCAGAGCCTCATTGTAATCATCTTCTTGCGAATGAGCGCAGCCGTCACATCTCTTCTCAGAGATAAGCCACCACCATTCCAACAAGCTTGTTTCCGCTGCATTTTACAGTTTCAGCTTATTTTCTTATTGAATAGAAAACCAATTTTATTGTATCTCTGTTATTTTGTGTTAATCACTTGTTAATAATCTGTAGTCATTTCATTCTGCTCATAAAATCTGGATCACCCTCTTATGACCAATTGGGACCCTTGAACCGTCTAGAGAGTTTTCCTTATGGGTGGCTACCCCTGAATCTCTCTTGTCTAGCTTACTCTAAACCAACTGAACACCCACAGAGTCAATCTGAAGCTTAGATCCACCTGTGTGTTTAGGGCCCAACTGCACTACAATCCTAGTGGGGTGAAGAAAATGAGAGTTAGAGTGGTTGAGCGACGATAAAGAACCCGGAAGCGGATCCTTTAATGTGTAGTTAATGTGTGTCCTCTGGTAATAACTATTGCAAATCTCATCAACTGATGCCAAAATCTCCTGACGATCCCAAGTTTCCACGTCCTCCCCTCCTATAGAATCCATGACCTCACGCTCCATTAAAGAAGCTTCTCGAAACCACCTGAAGACTCCGACCTCGAGTCCTAATTATCAAGGTAGTTAAGGACCCTGTCTCATCAGAGGGTGATCTTCGAGGAGCCAAAAAAAAGAAGGTAGGATTAGACTATTATGACGACAAGACCTCCTAGGATAAGGAGCCAACCTGCTAGTCCAAATTATCCAATGAAAGTGGGGCCAACAAAGGCTAATAACCTCAGAGATAAACTAGGGTCGACAATAAACAAGGATCACCCTAAACTAGTTAGAAGTCCTTCAAACCAGACCAAAACTCCAAATAAGTAAACAACACCACCTAAAACCAGCTCTAGCCAGTATTAGAGCCTCCTACACAATGACTCTCCCCTTCCCCACATACAGCGTAGGCTCGTTAGATGGTAGACTAAAACTTCGGCTAAAAAACAAAAGGGAAAAAAACTCTAGACTGTATCCATCTATCCAATAAACACAGAATACTACCCAAGCTGTAAAAAACTGTCTAAACCTAAGAACACCATTAAACCTACAACTAGCCGTTGCGCCCTCTACTTGCATTGGAGACACTTCACATCTTTGATATCATGGGAACCATAATGAAAATTTTAAAATGTAAAAATCTCTCTTAACTAAATGATTAGTCCAATAATACATGAATCCTTCACCATAGGATGCTCCAAATTCTCTCTACAATAGAATGAAAGAGTACATGCGTTTCAGTGATCTTTACAATATCTTCATTTGCTTCATAATATCTCCACACTAAAATGGGAATATTCAATTGATTAACTTTTTTTTAATTAAGTGTGTGACCAACTATTTATTATAAATAATATGAATAGTGATTTTTGACTATTCATGGAAGTGTATCTCATATGCTTTATGATCTCTTTACACTAGAATAGGAGTTTTTAATTAATTAACCTTCTTTAAGTGTGTGACAATATATCTAAATAGTACGAGTGGTCAATTTTACTAAAATCAATAAGTTTTGAGTTTTGATCTTGATTCGTGATATTTAAGTGTCATTTAAGTGTGAGGGTGTTTTTAATCTTCATCTTTCTTTTATTTAAATGTTATTTTAATTTTATTTTTTAGTGTTAATTTAAATAACCCTTTTACGATATTTAAGTGTAAGGGTCTTTTTGTTTCTGACAAGAAAGTAGAATTTATATTAATATAGCAGTGGTATGATTATTGTGAAAACATCTGCTTAGTTTAGGCATGCACCCAGTGCATGAAGTCCAAAATTACATATATAGGCGTCATAAAACAAAGCTCGAAAATTTCCATTATGTCTTAGATTCCAAAATTATATATATAGACATCATAAAGCAAAGCTTAGAAAACCTGCAAACAATGTATCTTCATAGTAACCAAAATTGGGCAAGATCCAAGAGAGGATAGGAACATAGTTACGCCTGCTACTCCGGGTTCAAGGGGCCTTCTTTCACCGATACCTTCACCCCTGCATCTTGCTGAAGGGTCGTCTTTGTGGCTTGGAGCTCCATCTTTTCCATCCTGGATTTTAAATCCGCAATGCGTTCATTAGCCAGCTGCGTCGATTGCGCGAAGGACTCCACAACTTCCTCTCTAAGTTGAATAAGGTCTTCTTCGAGCATCTCAAACCTTCTGCCACCTTCCCCATCCAGTCGAAGAAGAAACCTTGTGTGTGCGCTTAATTTCTGCTTCAGTTCGTAGATTTCTAGTTTCAACGAAGGTGGGGAGATGGGGGGAGAGACAGACTCGGAGTTGGATGGCATGTGGCAGGCTGGTGGATAATTTGATCGAGTTTGATGGGAAAGGGACCATGCAAAGAGAGTCGATCAAGACAAACAATCACCAGGGGAAGATAAGGCTGATCTACAAGAGGGGGCTTCAGATGCCACCCTTAATTTAACTCCAAAACGAGTGTGCCAAGACATGATTTGGATAGGAAACCTCACGCAAGCACCTTGTGGGAGAGATATGGGCTCGGTACTAACCTTCTTGAAGGCGTGATGACAACCTCATGCAGGGTTGTGTGGAATGACGTGAGCTAGATGGAGTAGTACCTTCATGCATGGGAGTCTTCAAATGCTAAGGTGATGCCACGGATCGGGACGAGGCTGGGAGGTGTATCGTCCGGCTGCCTCCTGGCACGAGACCACCTGGGAGTTTCCCATCTCAGACTGTTAAGGAATTGGAGCAAAGAACAAGGTTCCATTGAGTGAGAGGAGTCCCTTGCTCAAGGGAGTGGCAGCTTTAGCTGCCTGGTCCACTTCTCCATTTAAATGCCGGAGAACATGAAAAAAAATCAATATTCCGGAAGGATTTAGAGAGTCGCTGAATTTTCTTGAGAATTTGCCGAAGTTTCATTTGATTTGGTAACGAGTTAGTGACCAAGGCTTGGATTAAGAGCCAAGAATCTCCTATCATCAAGATTTTATTGATGCCTAGCTCCCGGGATTGAATGAGGCCTTGTCAAAAACTTAAAGCTTTTGCCATGTTATTGGTGTCTTCCCCTAATCCCCAAGAGAAGACCAATCCTAGGATTTCGTCGAGGCCATAGAACACTCCTCCGCTCCCCTCCCTTAAGTGTAAGGGTCTTTTTAATATCCATCTTTCTTTTATTTAAATGTTAGTCTTTTATTTTATTTTTTAATGTTAATTTAAATAACCTTTTAACGATATTTAAGTGTAAGGGTATTTTTAATATCCATCTTTCTTTTAACTATATTTAAGTGTAATGGTCTTTTTAATATCCATCTTTCTTTTATTTAAATGGTATTTTAATCTTATTTTTTAATGTTAATTTTCACATAATTAATATTTAAAAAAAAAAAAAACTTTAACCATAATAAATATTCATTTTTCATTTAAATGTTTTTTTAATTTTTTAATCTTTATTTTTACTTAAATGTTCTTTTACTATTAATCTTTGAGTATAGTTTAAATAATCTTTTGATATAGATATTGACCATTGATTTTCACACAATTTGTATTTTAAAAGAATGCATTTGCAATTATAATAAATATTTATTTTCCATTTAAATGTCGGTTTAATTTATTTTTTAATTAAAGGTCATTTTAATATTAACATTTGATTTTAGTTTAAATAACTTTTTCATGTTGCCTATTAATTATTAATTTTTACAGAATAAATATTTAAAAGAAAATATCGACTAAAATAAATATTAATTTTTAATTTAAATCTTTTTCTAACCTTTGATCTCTATTTTCACTTAAATGTTCTTTTAATGTTAGTAATCAATTTTAGTTTAAATAACATTTTGATATTCACCATTGATTTTTAAACAATTAATATTTTAAAAACATATCATAATGTTCCTGATCTGAACCCTTTGTAATTCTACATATAAGGTGGTGAGTCGTTGGTATCCAAGTGTAAATGTAAATGTACATTTATGTTGGTGAGTCATTGGGCATTATGTTTTGATGTTGCGTGCACCTGAGTAGTGAACAAAGAAGTGTTTTCAAAGACAGGGTGAGCACATTTCATAGAGTTGCATGCACCTGGGTAAGTGCACATAGTTCACAATGTTGCGTGCACTTGGGTAGGTGTGTGGTAATGACCTGGGAGTATGCAAAGAACTGAGTTAAATATATATGTGTATATATGGATTATATGTAGTGAGGTCAGAGAACCTCTGTGATTATGAGGATGGTGAGTTGGGACGCAGATAGGCCAGTGCACCTATCCATGTAAATACAATCATGGTTATTAATATAATATTACATTGTTGCACACAGACAAAATGAAACGAAAAGAGATGGGGGTTTGACTCCACTGGAAAAGGGAAAAGGGCGCAAGACTTAAGTCCTAGGGAATATTTTATAGTATTTCCGGAAAACTGTAATGCAGGATAATTATTTTATTCTAAGTTTCTAGGGTTGGGAATGAGCCACAAAGTGGCTTAAGCTAGTTCTGAAGGTGACAAGTGTCAAATTGAAGGCATGCAATATATTTTTTTTTGTCTTAGTGTATTTTGGAAATAATTCAAGGGATTTGGATTATTCATGATTGACTGTCTTATGAGCAAAAAGGGGTCAGATTGTATGGAAAGTACGATTGTTATCTTATCTACAAAAAGAAGTTTGTAAGGAGTTATGGAGTTGTAATAAAAATTTTACTGTCAAAGAGGTGGGTTGTTAGGCCTATGAGCAGTCTCTCTGGGAGAGAGATTAGTTGTTGAGAAGTGGGTTGTCAGACCCATGAGCATACTCTCTAGGTGAGATTTATGTTGGGAATTTTTCCCCGGTGCCTTGGGCATTAGTCGCAGGGCTCAAAGACTTCCTCTATGGCTTGTTGTTGGTAACCCCCATAAGGGAAGTGGGGAAACCAAAGGACTGTTGAGTAGAGAAGGGGGACTATTGAGTAGATAAGGGGCACACTTCCTTGGGTGCGACAGGTGTGTGAGGAATAAGGGATTGTGGGCTAGTTACAATAGTGTGAACTTAGGACTAAGCAATTATGTTGAGAATCAGACCTTAGCTTGTCACTAAGAACCCTTTTTCCCTAGTGGATTTAACCCCTAGCTCAGGGATGACCTATAACTGAAATCTTATGAGCAATAGAGTCTATGGCTGGGAGGAACGTCTGAGTTATGCATGCAGTTGGTCAATTTCATAAAATATAAGTGTTCTTATGTGCTTGTCTTGTTTACAGTGTGCTTGTTTATCTATGCTTGATGAGGGTTAATTATTGTATGTTGTCGCATATAATTAATTGTTGTTATTATATTTAATGTTGCTTACACATGTAAGTATGATGTTTATAGCTTGTATTTGTAGTTGTACATAAGTATGACAGTATTGTTAGTGTCTTGTTAAGTTATATTTTGATATTGTTCATTGGTCTCCGAGACAAGGATTGATTGGTTAGGTGCATAGGAAAGTAGAATGTGTACATAGTAGGTTGAAACTCATGTGTGCATTCAGGGAATTAGACCCCGTGCACGAGGAAATCATAATTTGTATATGACACTAGGGTGGTTGTGTGAACTATTATGCTATGTGATCAATATGCTAGTCTGTGCAATTATTTTAGTTACTTATGTAGTGTAAGGTTGTGTTTAAAGAAGAAAGTTAATGTGGTGTGACTCAGTTTGAGGTTGAGCACACTACTTCAAGTAATACTGTGCAGACTAATGTTCAGTCTAGAATTTGCGTAGTGGACTTTTGGAGTAGCATTGTTCAGTAATATACTGGGGATGATACAGTTTGGTTGATTCAGAGCTATAGAAGTTGAGGTTCTGTGACGTGGCCCAGGCTTGGGTGGTTAGGGATGTTACATATTGTTATCAGAGAAATGTCAGAGTTTTTAATGGAGTAGCATGGCCTAGTCTAGGTTGTTGGGGATGTTACATTGTGGCATCAGATCAATGTCAGAGTGTTTTATGGAGTAGCATGGCCCAACCTAGGTGGTTGGGGATGTTACATTGTGGTATTGAATCCATTTATTCAACAATGGACTTGTATGGGCCATAGGTCAATAAGAAGCATCAAATCTCCAGTTTCAACACTGAGCCTGTATGGATCAAGTTCTACTTAAGGAAAAATTTAGACTGGTAAGTGATTGAATTTGGAATTTTAGTGTGGCCATAGTGCGCATTAAGTAAGAATGTGCAGATGTGTGCGCTAAATTCATGATATTGCAGAGTATGGCACTAGAAATGTGCAGTAAATAATGGCACGTGCGTGTGAGCACTAAAGGTTTGGGGTTGCATAGAACAAAATTGGTAGTGCATGTGCATTATTGATACATTGCGTGCATGTCAAAAATTGACATCGTGAATTGACATGCATTTAATACCAGTGTCTGCATGGGATTCATAAGGAAGGATTCTGGAAAAATGGTGCATAGTTTTCATTAAGTTGTTTCATGAATTCGCTTAACAAATCTTGTCATCTACACATTTTGTAGAATTATGAGCGGTTAGAGACAGACAAAATCATTGCAAAAGATCAAAATCATGGAAGATGCGTAGAGGAATTACAGTCCCGATGATGAATTCAAGGATTTGTGTGTCAAATTAGGTGCTAATGGTACTGAATCCAAGGAGGAGCACATGAACTTGGTATAAACCATAAATGGATTACACAATGATTGTTGGATTACTGAGAAGGGGGGGGTGAATCAATAATAAATAAATTTAATCCTTTTTCACCATAAAATGCAAGTGTTATATCAATGTAGCATTATCATCCAATAGTTGCAGAGTAAATAAACAACAAACAAATGAGAAATCACACACATACATAGTACACCAGTGTTTTAAGTGGAAACCCAAAGTGAGAGAAAACCACATGATGCTTTTTCTTATGTCTTTAAGAATTACATTCATTGGAAGCACCACCTTCCTTTGTTTCCAGCTGCAACTGGAAGGAGGTTCCAACCCCCTAGTTTCTCAGGATACAACCCGAGGGAAGCTCCAACTCCGCAATTCTCTTGCTACAACTAGAAGGAGGATACAACCCCCTATGTTCTTCATCTACAACCGGAAGGTGGCTACAAATACTTGTCCTTTCCCCATCCAACCGCCCTGATGTATAAGTAGAATGATGGAACCACTTTCACACTATCATTGTGAGATATACTGTTGTAAACCTGTAACAATCAACCTGCACCAAACAACCTGTACCAATAACCTAAA
Source organism: Picea engelmannii (assembly GCA_009831015.1). NCBI lineage: Eukaryota > Viridiplantae > Streptophyta > Pinopsida > Pinales > Pinaceae > Picea > Picea engelmannii. Next base: position 41,941 of record ML809387.1, read on the forward strand.
CCATGCATCATCCATGCATCAACCTGTACCTCAACCTGTAATCAAACTATACTATAAACAAGTGCATCAACCATGCACCAACCTATACCAAACAACATGTAATCAACCTATACCATAAACAAGTGCATCAACCATGTACCAACCTGTACCAAACAACATGTACCATAAACAAGTGCATCAACCATGCACCAAACTGTACCTCAACATGTACCATGAACAAGTGCATCAACTATGCACCAACCTGTACGAATAACCTATCACAACAACCTTAGAAAGCATCATCAAAACAATTTATACTCCCTTGAATTTTGTCCTTCTTTACTTCACCTTCCCTATGAAATTTGGCTTAGATATCCTTTGGTTACCTTAGTCACATGTAGATATTCAATATGCTCAAGTGTGTTTAAAATGATAGAGCCTTTCCTCTTATTTATACTTTCATGTAGCTTCCTCAAGGGGTTACCTTTTAACCATCTTAACCCACTTTCCTTATTTTAGGGT
>ML809387.1:57647-82647 GCA_009831015.1 Picea engelmannii
TCACTTCAATTTATTATTTACCTTCTAAAAATATCTTAAACCACTTTGACTACTTTGACCTTTTGGGGCTTCTAGATGACTCATGAGGGTTCTCCAACTTTACATGGCCATAACTCTCTAACTATGAGGAGTTATGTGACGTTCCACATACCATTGGAAATAGCATGACATGTACTATACATATAGAATAGTATTAACTACAATTATATCAAAACTCATACCATTATCCATCAAACAAACTTGGGTCCATTACCCAAACCTGGGTTCTCCAACTTCACATGGCCATAACTCTCTAACCATGAGGACTTATGTGACGTTCCACATACCATCGAAAATGGCATGACATGTAATATCCATATAGAATAGTCTTACCTACAAATATATCAAAACTCATACCATTATACATCAAATAAACTTAGGTCCATTACCCAAACCTTTGTGCTACTAGAATTCTCTATCGGACTTTCTCCAAGCGTTGACATCAATCACTAAGGGTTGACATTGATCTACAATATCACTCGCCAATGGGTGACATCAATGAAAACAAAAAATCCATACCAAATTTCCATCAACCTAAGCCAATTGTCTAACAATGATGTCCAAAGATATAAGGATGATAAGGAGAGGCTTATGAGAGCCAAGGAGCAACAAGATGACTTCAATGTCAAATTGATGTAAAAATTGGACATAATAAAAAAAAAAATGTATAAGGAGACATATTCGATTAGTTCAAGAAGTTGCAAGTCTCATGATGAAAAAAGAAGAGAAGCAAGAAGTGTTGGTAGGCATTGACCTCACTCACCAAAGCATTCTTTCAGGAAATCATGCAGTAGTTCGAGTCCATCTCCTATCAGAAATCATAAGATAAGGAATGGGTTGGAGGAGCTAGAGGGAGAAATGAATAAGATCAAGCTTCCTACCTTTTATGGTGAGTTCAAGAAGGATTAGGATGTAGATATTCGGTTGCTAGGTATGAGGAAGTACTTCTAGATAAATAACTATTATGTGCAAGCAGAAGGGAAAATTTCCATCTATCAATTAAAAGGAAACGTATCAATGTGGTGGGATCAGTTCATGCAAGTGCAACACATTGATGAGAAGAAAGTGACTTGGAGGGAGTTCAAGAGGTATTTCCAAAAGAAATACTTAACCAAGTGGTACTATGACAAGAAAATGAAGGCGTTATTTGAACTCAAGCTTGGGAGCATGATCATAAATGAGTATGAAAGGAGATTCTTAGAGGCTTTGAAATATGTCGCATTTATCAAGGATGAGAAAGTTAATATTCAGAGTTACTTGATTGGGTTATCCTCATTTATTAGTGAAAATATACAGTATGATGACCCTAAGACATTGGAGGAAACTATAAGGCGCACTAAGTGTCTTTATGAGAAACAAAGGAGAAGACTGACTTTCCAAAAGGATTGGAAAGATAAGATTAAAAAGCAATGTGAAATAGAGGAAGAAGGGGGCTAAGCCATCATTTTTCAGAAACACAACACAAGGATAGTTGAATCTCCAGGATCTCAGAAAGTTCAAGACAGTGGGACAAAAGTCATGGAAACAACCTATGTAGTGTTGGGGTTGTGGAAGAAATCATTTGTGTAGATATTTCCCTCAAAGAGGTGATAACGCGAGGACTGTGCACAGTGTAAAAAAAGTTGTGATAGTTGAGGACATGCGAAAAAATGTCCCAAGGATTTACACAGCCTTGGATAACAAGCAAGCTTCAATAACATATAATCAAGGTCGAAGGTAAGATTACTAACCAAGCCATTTCTATTTTAATTGGATAAGGAGATAGTCATAGCTATCTAGATCCTAATATGGTGGAAAGATTCAATTTTTTGAGAAGCAAGCTTGGAAAACCTTGGTTGTTGCAGTTAGCTACAAGAGAAAAAAGGAAAATTAATGAGATGGTCAAGGCATGTCCAATGGAAATGAATGGACTATGCACAAAGGATGATTGAATATTATACCTTTGGGTTTGTATGATTTCCTCATTGGTATGGATTGGTTGGATGATAACCATGTTGTCCTAGACTGTTACAATAAGGAATTTACTTACTTGGATGAGGAAGGGAACTTAAGAACAATTCAAGGAAATCCAACTGTTGTGACTATCAAAGAAATTTTAGCCTTGCAATTGAAGAAAATATATAGGAAAGGGTGTCAAGTATTTTCATTGCACATGGAAGAGGCACCTAAGGAAAAAATTCTAAGTAATCAAGACTGCACAGTAATGAAAGAGTATGAGGATGTATTTAAAGATATATTGGGATTGCCTCCAAAAAAATATATTGATTTCTCTATAAATATGATGCCGAGAGAAATGTAAGTTTTAAACTTATGAAGTAAAGAAATGCATATAGATTCTTAAGCAAAACAAAATTTAATCAATGGCTCATTCACATAGTACACATAGATATATACCAGAAACCCTCAACCAGGTAAACCTTTCTTATATTCATTATGTCAAATTTCACCATTCACTATACAATATATACAATGTTTTTAGGTATTTTGTAGATACCAAAACCCTAATCCCTAAAACCAGGATTATTTTTAGTAAACCGCTAAAAATAGCAAACACCACTCAAAAAACAATTTCGAGGCGCTGCCCCAAACATTGTGCGTAACCAGGGGGGGCATACCTGCCCCCCCTGGGACCCCCCTAGGAAAGCACCCAACGCACACAACACAAATAGGGCACTAGTACGAGGGATCATCATACGCAGTTTTCATATCTGATGCGCCCACAGACACACATGCAAAGAATATAACACATACCCAACATTCTCCCACTTGTTGTTTTATTTTCATCCAGGGGTCCAGGGGATTATATCGTCAACAATCCAGGGCATCAATGCCCATTATTACTCTACACCAGGAGAATTTTTCTATGCTCACAGACTTTGTCAATGAATCTGCAACATTCTTCAAAGTGTCAACCTTTTCCAGCAACACCTTCTTTTCCTCAACCATGTCTCTCACAAAGTGATACTATACATCAATATTCTTTGTCCTCGAATGGTAAGATGGGTTCTTTGCCAGGAATATTGCACTCTGACTATCACATTCTAATATCACTTCTTGTTGTACCAACCCAATACCTGAACACAATCTTTGTAACCATACTGCTTCCTTGCTTGTATGAGTGGTTGCCATGTATTCAGCTTCTATAGTTGAGAGTGCCACTACAGCCTGTATTTTGCTCATCCAATTGATTGCTCCTCCAAATAGGTTAAACACATACCCACTTATAGATCTTCTGTGATCCAAATCTCCAACCCAGTATGCATCAACAAATCCATGTATGTTCATCACTCTATCCAATCCTGGTCTTCCTTGGTAGCACAATCCATAACTAGTAGTGCCACGAAGATACCTGAAGACCCTCTTTACTGTTGTCCAATGCTCCTTCCCTGGTTTTGACATATACCTACTCAAAACTTCCACTGCATGTGCAATGTCTGGTCTAGTACAGACCATTACATACATCAAACTGCCAACTACACTGGCATATGGAACATGGGACATGTCCTCTTCTTCTTCCTCTGTCTTGGGACACTGATCTGTAGATAACTTTACACCTATAGGAATAAGAAACTTGACTGGTTTACTTCCATGCATATTAAACCTCTGCAATATCGTCTCAACATCTTTTCTCTGATTCAACCAGAGTTTCATGTTTGCATGATCTCTTTTAATCTCCATTCCCAGAATGAAGTTAGTAGCACCGAGATCCTTCATGTCAAATTTGGAGGATAGCTGCGATTTCACCTCCTTGATAACATCCATTTTATTTCCTACCAACAACATGTCATCAACATACAACACTACATAAATGAAGTGATTACCAACCTTCTTGGAATATACACAGTGATCAACCCTGTTTCTTACAAATCCCAATCCAAGGATGTATGTGTCAAACTTTTGGTAACACATCCTAGGTGATTGCTTCAGACCATATAGTGACTTCTTTAGCTTACAAACCAACTCTTTCTTTCCCTTCACTACAAATCCTTCTGGCTGCTTCATGTAGATTTCTTCTTCCAAATCCCCATGTAGGAATGTTGTCTTCACATCCATCTGTTCCACTTCAATATCAAAAGCAACAACAATAGATAAAAGAAATATAATAGAAGTTAACTTAGCAACAAGAGAAAAAATCTCACCAAAGTCAATTCCCTCTACCTGGGAATAACCTTTTGCTACTAACCGAGCTTTGTATTTCTCCACTTTACCTTGTTCATTAAAATTCTTCTTAAACAACCATTTTCTACCAATAGATTTTCTTCCAGCTGGCAACTCAACTATATCCCATGCCTCATTCTTATCCAAGGCATCCAATTTCTTCAACCATGGCCTTCTTCCAGAGTTTACTATCCTCTGAATCCATTGCTTCCCTAACAGTTCTGGGATCATCATCAGTAATAGATAAAGAAAAATTGGAACAAAAATCAGGTGGACTATACCTTTTTGGTTGCCTTCTATCTCTCATTGATCTCCTCAATACTGGGGTATGAGGTTCTTCTTCTTCTTCTTCTTCTGCTTCCTCTTCTTCATATGATTTAGATTTTGCATCATCCAACTCAATCTCTATTTTCTCAGGTTCATCTTGCGTTGGTAGGAATTCATATTTGGACACATCTTTTACCTCTCTGAAAACAACATCTCGACTGTAAACAATTTTCTTGGCTTCTAGGTTCCAAAGCTTATAACCTTTCACACCATCCTTATAACCAATAAAGATACACTTTTCAGCCTTTTTATCTAGCTTACTTCTATTTTTATTTGTAACATGTACATAAGCATCACAACCAAACACTCTAAGATGTTGAAGAGAGGGATTCTTTCCAGACCATACCTCGTGTGGAGTTTTATCATCCAATGCTGATGAAGGTGATCGATTGACCAAGTAACATGTTGTACCCACTGCCTCTGCCCATAATTCTTTTCCTAACTCAGCACCGTTGAGCATGCTCCTTGCTTTTTCCATGAGTGTCTTGTGCATCCTTTCTGCAACTCCATTCTACTAAGGAGTGTATCGAGTAGTCTTTTGCCTTGCTATACCACACTTCTTCCAGAATTCTTCGAATTCATTTCCATAGAATTCTCCACCATTATTTGTTCTCAATACCTTTATTTTCTTCTCTATCTGATATTCTACCAGAGCCTTAAAATCTTTAAATTTATCAAATACCTCATATTTATTTCTAAGAAAATAAATCCATGTGTTCCTTGAAAAATCATCTATGAATGAAACATAATACATAGATTTACCTAGGGATGGAACATGAACAGGTCCAAACACATCACTGTGTATCAACTCTAAGATCCCCTTTGTTCTTGTAGCACCAGATAGGAATCTTAATCGATTATGTTTACCATATATTCAATGTTCACAGAAATCAAAATCCAGAGTGAAATTAGACATACCTTAAACCGTACCTTTACTGTGTAGTGTTGGAAGGCCCTTTTCTCCAATATGTACCAGTATTTGATGCCACAGCATGGTCTTCTTTCCAGGGACAATATTGTTCTTGTCTTATTTATTTATCTGTTCAAAGGCAACATAAGTGTTACACCCATTAGTATAAGTGCTTCCCAACAACTTGTATAGAGTTCAATACCGAACTCCCCTCATCAACACCATTGTTCCTCATAACATCTTGCAAGTGTTCTTTCCAAATACAGTATCCACTCCTGCATCATCCATATTGCTTATAGATATTAGGCTCCTGGCTAGTTTTGGAATGTGCAGAACCCTAGGAAGTGTTCTAATCCTTCCATCTTTTAGCAACAACTTAACCCTTCCACGTCCCAATATTTTTGTTGTCGAGTCATCTCCTAGGAATAGATCACCACCATCATATTTTTTATATTCAGAGAACCACTCCTTGTGAGGAGTCATATGGTATGATGCACCTGAGTTTATCAGCCATACATCACGGTCTGCATGTGTACTTGTAGATGCCAGGTAAACATCACCTCCTTCTTCAGTGGAGGTTTTCGCCTTTGTGGAAGAGGTTCTATTAGATCCCTTTGGTTTTTCAACCTTCTTAGACTTGCAATCTTTCTTATAATGCCCTGTTTTACCACACTTACAACATTTTCTCAAAGATTTTCCTGGAGAATTAGATCTACCTATAGATTTAGATCTCCACCTTGAATTCTTACCATGGTTCCTGTCTTGGGTACGACCTCTTACAAGTAAAGTATATGTGTTATGACTATCCAAGTTTTTTCGCCTCATCTCTTCAGATAACAAGGATGAAACTACATCCTCATACTTCAATGTAGATTGAGTGGTACTACCAATTGCTACAACCAAATTATCCCAAGAGTTTGGAAAAGAACATAACAAAGTAATATACTTATCTTCTTCTGCAATCATAATATTAATAGAGACAAGTCGACTTACTAGAGTATTAAAGGCATTTAGATGTTCTGTCACAGAATATCCATCTTCCATCCTAAGATGATACAACTTCTTTCGAAGAAACAACTTTCTTACCAGGGACTTTGATTGATACAAATTCCCCAACTTATCCCATAGTTCCTTGGCTGTAGATTCTCCCGAGACATTCAACAAAATCGAATCTGGCAGGCAGAGTCGAATAATACTCCTTGCTCTTTTGTCCAACTTCTCCCAATATTTTTTCGACATACCAGTAGGTGGTGTACTGGTAGTTTGTGTACTGGTAGGTTGTGTACCAGTAGCCCATGTGCTGTTAAACGGTGTACTAGTAGGTTGTGTACCATGATCCACAACGATCCATTGTTCTTTGTCTACAAGAAGGTCCTCCATATTCAACTTCCATAGCTCAAAGGTTTTATTGTTGAACTTCTCTATCTTGATTCTAGAAGAGATTTACATTCCTCTTTCTACACTCAAATCACCACTGCAAAAGCTCCCACTAAACCCAGTTTTATCACAAACCCAAGATAAGCTTGATCTATCAAGACCGAGCCAAACCCTCAACAACAAAGGCGTTCCTCTGAAGCCAAAAATGAGCTCTGATACCACATGTAAGTTTTAAACCTGTGGAGTAAAGCAATGCATATAGATTCTTAAGAAAAACAAAATTTAATCAATGGCTCATTCACATAGTACACAGAGATATATATCGGAAACCCTCAACCGGGAAAACCTTTCTTATATTCATTATGTCGAATTTCACCATTCACTATACAATATATACAATATTTTTAGGTATTCTGTAGATACCAAAACCCTAATCCCTAAAACTGGGATTATTTTTAGTCAACCTCTAAAAATAGCAAAAACCACCCAAAAACAAATTCTGGGGCGCTGCCCTGGGCTACGCTCGGTGCCTAACACTATGCATAACCAGGGGGGGCATACTTTCCCCCCCCTTGGGACCCCCCTAGGAAAGTGCCCAGTGCACATGACACAAACATGGCACTAGTATGAGGGATCATCAGACACAGTTGTCATATCTGACGCGCCCACACACACACATGCAAAGAATATAACACATACCCAATAAGAAACACCTATATCCAAGACTCATAATAGAATGAGAATGCCAAAGTTGAAGGAGTTGCATATGAAACTTGAAGAGCTTCTGAAGAAGGGGTATATATGTCCAAGTGTGTCTCCTTGGGGTGCACCAGTATTGTTCGTGAAGAAGAAGGATGGTACGATGATACTTTGTATCGACTTCATGCAGTTGAACAAGGTAACAGTAAACAACAAGTATCCTTTGCCAAGGATAGATGACATCTTTGATTAGTTGTGTGGCATGTAGATATTTTTTAAGATTAATATTAGATATCGCTATCACCAAGTGAGAATAAAACAAGAATGCATCAGTAAGATTTCCTTTAGAACAAGATAAGGTCATTGTGATTTTACAGTGTTTCCATTTGGGTTTTCAAATGCACCAATTGTTTTCTTGTGTTTGATGAATGGAGTTTTCAGAAGTTACTTAGATAAGTTTTTCATTGTATTTCTAGATGACATACTTATTTACTCAAAGTATGAAGAGGAGAATGAGAAGCACTTGAATATGGTGTTGCAGGTATTGAGGGAGAATCAAATTTATGCAAAGTTGAGCAAGAAACATTTATCAACGACATATTCATTATTTGGGTCATAATATTTCTAAGGAAGGAATAGTTGAGGATCGAAATAAGATAAAATCCATTGAGGAATGGACGACACCAAGAAATTTTGCAAAGGTAAGGTCCTTTATGGGACTGGAAGGGTACTATAGAAGGTTTATTGAAGTATTATCATATATTGCATATCCAATTACATCCCTGTAGAAGAAAGGTGCACGATTTGAATGGACTTTGGATTGTGTAAGGAATTTTCAGCACCTAAAGAGTTTGCTAACAAGTGTGCCAATTTTAAGAAGAGTTGATCCTAATGAAGACTTCGTTGTGTGCATGGATGCATGCAAAGAATGGATTGGTGGCTTCCTTAGTCAAAATGGGAATGTGGTGTGCTACGATTCAAGAAAGTTGAAAGAGCATGGAAGGCTCTATGCTATGCATGACTTGGAATTGGCAGCCATAATACATGCTTTGAAGATGTAGCGACATTATCTAGTTATGGGTAAAAGATTTGAGCTGAGAACATAACATAGTGGTATAAATTATATGTTTGGACAATCAAGTTTAAATGTCATATAGAGAAGGTGGTTAGAATGCCTCATTGAGTATGACTTTGACATAAAGCATATCAGAGGAAAGGAGAACAAGGTGGTTGACAAACTCAGTAGGAGGGTGCATCAGATGCATGCTACAACCATTAGAATGTATAAATTGGATATGTGCGACACAATATTAGAAGTTTCCAAATTATATCTGCGCTATGTGGACATAAAGGAGACTTTACAACAAGGTATGTCACAACATAAGTTGGAAGGCTATGAGCTAAGAGAAGATGGGATCCTCATGTATAGACGTGGAGTCTATGTGTCGAATGACCGGGAGTTGAAGAGACTGATATTGTTAGAGACGCATAAGGTTCCTTATGCTGCACATCCAGGTTACCAAAAGACAAATGTCGCAGTCAAGAAGAAAATGTCAAAAGTTCAAGGCTAAGCACAATCATTCAACTAGTTTGCTACAACATTTTCCAATTCTTGAGTGGAAGTGGAAAGTTGTGACCATGGACTTCATAACTAAGCTACCTAGGATTGCTAAGTAGCATGATTCTATTATAGTGGTGGTGGAAAAGATTACTAAAGCTGCTCATTTTATTCCAGTGAAGTCAACGCACAAGTCAGTTGACATTGCTAAGATATACATGCAAGAAATTTCCAAGTTGCATAGTGTACCTAAGGAAATTGTGTCTGACATAGATTCCAATTTCACTTCGAAATTTTGGAAAGGGTTATTCAAAGGATTCATGACAAGTATGAACTTCAGCACAACATATCATCATGAGATAGATGGACAAACAGAGAGGGTAAATCGGGCGATTGAATATATGCACAGAATGTATCTAATGGATAAGCCATCAAAATGGGCTCATTTGAAGCACTTTATGGTAGAAAGTGCAACATGCCAGTGAATTGGGAAAATCTAGCAAACCGCACAACAATTGGTCCAAATCTACTCTAAGAAATGGAAGAGCAAATGGTAAAGATAAGGAAAAATTTAAAGGTTGCCTAGGAAAGACAGAAAAGTTGCACAGTTAAAGGAAGAACCCACGAAGAGTTTAAAGTGGGTGATCACGTATTCTTGAAAGTGAAATCCAGGAACAGTTCTATGAGGTTGGGGGTAGTGTTCTAAGTTTGCAGCGCACTATTGTGGGCCATTTGAAATCCTTGAAAGGATTGGTACTGTCGTATATATGATTGCATTTCCTGCATCCTTGTGTATTCATAATGTTTTCCATGTGTCATTACTTAAAAGGTACATACCTAATACTAATCATATTATTGATTGGAATGTGATTAAGGTGGAGACAAAAGATGGATTTCAAGAGAAATTGGTTTTCATATTGGATTGGAATATCAAACATCTTTGGAATCGAGTCCTGAGGATAAAGATTAGGACTGTGAGGATGTTATGTGGGTAGAGTGTTTGCATCTTTTTGAAGATTTTTGAAATTTTGTATGTGCATGTGTATATGATGCACTGAGGATAGTGCGTAAAAAAGGGGTAGGGGAATGTAATGTGCCTGATACGAACCCTTTGTTATTGTACATATAGGCTGGTGATTCGTTGGTATCCAAGTATAAATGTAAATGTACATTTAGGTTGATGATCCATTAGGAACTATGTTTTGATGTTGCACGCACCTGAGTAGTGTGCAAAGAAGTGTTCAAAAAGATAGGGAGTGCACATTTCATAGTGTTGTGTGCACTTGGGTAAGTGCGCATAGTTTATAGTGTTGCGTGCAATTGTGTAAGTGTGTAATAATGACCTAGGAGTGCATGCAAAGCTGAGTTATGTGTGTGTGTGTGGTTGTATATGTATTGAGGTCAGAGATCCTATGTGATTATGAGGATGGTGAGTTGGGACGCAGATAGGCCAGTGTGTCTATCCATGTAAATATAATCATGGTTATTAATATCATATTACATCATTGCATGCAGACTGAATCAAACGAAAAGAGATGGGGGGTTGACTCAACCGAAAAAGGGAAAAGGGCATGAGACTTAAGTCTTAGGGAATATTTTATAATATTTCTGGAAACATGTAATGTAGGAAAATTATTTTATCCTAAGTTTCTGGGGTTGGGAACAGGTCACCAAGTGACTTAAGCTACTTCTAAAGGTGACAAGTGTCAAGCTGAAGGTATGTGATATATATTGTTGGCCTTAGTGTATTTTGGAAATAATTTAGAGGATTCGGATTATTCATGATTGACTTTCTTGTGACCAGAAGGGTGGTCGGACTGTATGGAAAATATGATTATTACCTTATCTACACAGAGAAGTTTGTAAGGATTTGTGGAGTTGTAATCAGAGTTTTACTGTCGAAGAGTGGGGTTGTTAGGCCTTTGAGAAGTCTCTCTGGGTGAGATATTCGATATTGAGAAGTGGGTTGTTAGACCTTTGATCGGACTCTCCGGGTGAGAGTTATGATGGGAATTGTTCTGTGGTGCGCTAGGCATTAGTCGCAAGGCTTAGAGACTTCATGTCCAACTTGTTGTTAATAACCCTGGAAGGAAGTAGGGAAGCCAAAGGACTATTGAGCAGAGAAGGGGCACACTTCCTTGGGTGTGACAGGTACATGGGGAATGAGGGACTGTGGGCTAGTTGAAACAATGGGCACTTAGTACTGAGAAATTTTGTTGAGAATCGAACCTTAGCTTATTGTTAGGAACCATTTTCCTTGGTGGATTTAAACATCGAATTAGGGGTGACCTGTTGCTGAAATATTATGAGCAACAAATTTTATGGTTGGGAGTGACATCTGAGTTACATGCGTAGTTGGTGACTTTCATAAAAGATGAGTGTTCTTATGTGCTTGTCTTGTTTACAATGTGCTTGTTTATCTATTATTGATATGGGTTAATTATTGCATGTTTTCACATATAAGTAATTGTTGATATTCTGTTTAATGTTGCTTGCACATGTAGGTATGGTGTTTATATCATATATTTGTAGTCTTGCATAAGTATGAAAATATTTTTAGTTTCATGTTAAGTTATATTTCGATATTGGTCATGGGTCTTTGAGGCAAGAATTGAATGGTTGGGTGCACATGAAAGTAGCCTGTGTGCACAGGAAACTGGGACTCATGTGTGCATTCAGGGAATTAGACCCCACACATCAGGAAATTAGAATTGGTGTATGATGCTAGGGTGGTTGTGCGCACTATTATGCTATGTGATCAATATGATGGTGCACACAGTTGTCTTAGTTACTTCCATTGTGTAAGGTTGTGTTTAAAGAAGAAAGTTAGTGTGGTATGACTCAGTTTGAGGTTGAGCGCACTACTTCAAGTAATACTACGCAAACTAGTGTTCAGTCTAGAATCTGCATAGTGGACTTTTGGAGTAGAATTGTTCAATAGTATGTTGGGGATTTTACAGTTTGGTTGATTCAGAGCTACAAAAGTTGAGGTTGTGTGACGTGGCCCAGCCTGGGTGGCTAGAGATGTTACAGATTGGTATCAGAGCAATGTCAGAGTGTTTTATGGAGTAGAATGGCCCAGTCTGGGTGGCTAGAGATGTTACATTGTGGTATCAGAGCAATTTCAGAGTGTTTTATGGAGTAGCATGGACCATCCTGGTTGGCTGGGGATGTCACAAATATACCTTTATCCAAAATAAATATTATTTCCCAAACTTTCTAAACATTTTTTATACATACATGCGTAAAAACTTTATTGATGATCACTAAACACTTTTAAAATGTATAAAAAAATAGTCCCCGAGGTGTAGGGCAGTCGGTGACTGAGTGTACTATTAAGGCACTCCGTGATGTTAAAGTCACTAGTTCGAAACTTGCGGGGACAAAAACTCCAGCCATGTTAAGGGTTGGTGTGGCTCAGGCCAAGTGCAATCCCTGGGTGATTTTGATGGCTTAGATGCCCCTGAGTCATAGTTTCTTAGCCATAGGTTAGTCCCACATGTCACGGACAAATTAACAACAACAAAAAAAAAATGTATAAAAAAATTAAATTTAAATCATAATAAAATTTTACTTGTAGAAAAGAGTGACAATTTTCTCCCTTAGTGTCACCAATCACCTTTTCAAAATGAAAACAAGTCGAACCATTTTCTCCTCAATTGTCACCCAACACCCTTTCAAAATGCACACAAAATGGAAAAAAATATCCTATAATAAATTTTTCCTACCTCTCTCAGAAAAGTCCAATCATTTTCTCCCTAACTTATCCTTATTTTATTCTCCATTCTCTAATTTAATTTTAAATTCTTAATCCCAACGATACATTAATTAATTTAAAGTATTCTTAAAGTACAATTCTTGAAAATCATACAAATGTCAAATTAGGATCATAGACTGAGAGACCTTAATCAAACTTAACATCTCTTCTAATAATGATTTGATTGGAATGAGATTCAAGAAGTCTATAACCTTTTACATCTTCAGGATATCCAACAAAAATGGACTTCTCACTTTTAGCTACAATGCTTTCCTTTTCTCATCAAGAATGTGATCCCATGCTTCACTACCAAACAAAAGTGGCTCACATAAGGTTTAATTTTACTCCATCCTTCCTCTATTGTTATATATTTTAAAGACTTTTTGGAAGTGAAATTAACTATGTAATCCATACAATTAATAGCTTCCTCCAAAAAATGAGGACTTAATCCCTATATTGAACAACACAAATTTTCATTTCCTTTAACGTGTGATTCTTTCACTCAACAACACCATTTTGTTTTGGCATACATGGAACAACATGTTGCATCTAAATGCCATGTGTAGTTGTCACACACCCAACCCCTTAAGTATCCTTTTAAGGGATGGGGCATAAATGTTTCTCTTTTCTCAATCACCTCGAATCCCCATAGCTAGGATTTCATTGTCTCCTGTTCGACGAGGGTTTTCTATCGACTATAAATTTGTTTAGATCCAAGATATGGACCGAAAGTTATGGTCTTTCAAATTTATTTAGGCCTTCATAGACTAGAGTCTCTCATCTCCATGTGGTGCCCACGTGGCTCCCTGTCACCCAACACTTCACATCATTATAGCATACAAAGATTCTCCCAACCAGAGGTTGACACTTGTCTCACTCTTGTAGGCCTAATAAATTAATTAATCATTATCATAATAAACTCTCGCTCTTTACTAATCATTTAATCATTTATTTAATCCATATTAGGGATAATTAATCTTTATTCAAATTACTTAAACCTATAAATTATGTTTTTACTTGGCCTAAATTATCGGTCGAGTTAAACCAAGGATTACTTTCCTTTCACCTTGGTAATCCCACATTTTGGGGTAGATTTAGTGTTAATTATTATATCAATACCCCGTCACATAAAATTATAATATAATCATGCTATTAAATAGTTTTTAATTAATTGTATTATAATACAATCCTACTTAATTATATTATAATATAATTAAATGTATCAAAGGGAACTTAGGGTTATTAATATCAATTAACGCCTAAGTCTCCGGACTTCAGAAAAATTACTCTTTGTACTTTTATGAACATACCTAAATCTCCTGAATGTTCAAGTTCCAGAGAGGGTCCCACTTATATTATAAAGTGATGCAAATTTAATTAATTATATTATATTATAGCATAATTAATTACCTTTAATGTTTATATTCAATATTAATGCAAACACTGGAATGGGAAAGGTAGGTTCGAGCCTTCAGTTCTTTTATCTTGTTCATTGTATCACCCCAAACCTCCTGGAGTCCCGAAGTCCTGAAGAGGTCCCCACTTATACACATTACACATTATTTAATATTCAAAAAGGGGAAAAGGGTTGGCCTTATCCACGTGTAGTTATTTTAATGAACCTTAGTATAACATAATTTATTATATTATACCCTTCGAAAACGGCACACAAGTTTAAATAATATCCAATATTATATTTAATATTGGAATGAGGGAAAAGATATATGGGTCAATTCCTTCGGCTCTTCCACATATTCTTCATTCTCAAATATCCTGGAGTCCCGAAGTCTCGAAGGGGTTCCAAAATACAATAAATTATCTTGGATTATAATATAATAAATTGCAATAAATGTTTATTATAATCAATTATGTTAATTGATAACATTAAATATAATATAACATAATTAATTATATTTATTATCTATGCAACATTTTTATAGGGAAAGGTAGAGTTCGGGCCTTCAAATATTTTAGCTCATGGGTTCCATCACCGCAAACACCCTGGAGTCCCAAAGTCATGAAGTGGCCCACACACATACGTTACACGTTAAATAATAATTTAAATGGAAAAGGACTTGGTTTCATCCATGTGTTCATTATAATATATTAAATTTATAATAAATCCCATAAAGATTTGTGCCCAGGTTTTATAAACTCTCTCTCTCTCTCTCTCTCTCTCTCTCTCTCTCTCTCTCTCTCTCTCTATATATATATATATATATATNTATGTCATTCCCAATTCCCGGAGTCCCAAATAATTTCGAAATTATTAAAAGGTTGACAGTGGGAAGATTAATCTCGTTTGGCATTTAATTCCTCTGACCTTCAGGTCACTCCCTACTTCAAACCTCCAGAGTCCTGGAGTCCTAAAACTCTGAAGTGTGCTAAGAAATTATCATAGCGACAAATTATGGGTTTATTAACGCATGTGTGTGTGTGTGTTAACATTCCCCTGCACATATTCAATGTATGGTGAGATTTAATTTGAAATTCTATTTAATTAAACCTGTAATTAAAAGGAAATGAAATCTATTTCCTATTTTCAAGGATTTTAAAATAATAAAATAAAATCCTACAGTAATTTTACATTTCTACCAGAATTGATAGCCTACCACAATTTAAGGGATCCCTCCCAAATTTGTAGGAAATTTAATACAAGTTTAGCATAATTTCTTATTAATGCCCAAATAAAATCTAAAGGGATTTTGTATTTTAATTCAATTAGGAAATTTCATGTTTATTTCCCAATTATTTCCCTTAATACCCATTTATAATGATTTTTACATTTTTTTTTTAATATTTGGGTTGTTTCTCTAAAATCCAAACTTAGATCTGATATACTCTAAGTTTTATGTAATAAGGCTTGTGGACAAGCTAAAATAGAACACTAATATGCATAAACAAATTGTAACAAACCCAACCACCCACAGGCCGAGGTACACTACCTTCAAGCCCGCCCTTGGACTTCTTTCTCTTACTGATACCTTTTTAAAATTCAAGGATGCATAAAATAAAAGACTTTAATGACATGCACAACAATAGTCAACAAGAATTCATAGTCTAAAGATTCAATTAAACGATAATTAAACATACAACGGAAATACATACATATACATGCAAATGATACCACAGCAGAGAGCACTTATCTTTATGAAAGATGACACCAACTGGCTGCAGACCAAGGACGTTCCACCCAACCGTAGACACCACTACTCCAAATCTCAATAGAAGTGTCACCCAAGAGCCAGGGCTATGAATCCACAAGGATGGTTCCAGAGTGTACTTTTTTTCCCAAACCAGTCAGCTCTCAAGCTCTCATAGGTTTCCCAACACCCACAACAATCCAAGTACCTAGCTCTCTTGTACCCAGCCTATATCGCCCCAAGAGAATGGACCTCCACCCTTCTCTACCACATAGTCCCTCAGGCAGTTCCTCTCCTTTATTTTGGGGCCTCTAGAATAGCTAGTTCGAAATCTCAAAGATGGAACTCTCAAGACTCGCAGTTGTGAGAAAAACAGGGCACAATCCAATGCACCTTAGACATGCAGGACCCAAGTCATGACTGGATTGCACTAGTGACCATTACAACCAACTGTCTAGTGGCTAATTCTCGGTAGTTCCTTTCCCTTTTCCAAGACAAGATGCATATGAGGATGGATCAATGAATGGGTGAGTGAGTGCATGAAAGTGCATGAGGGAAATGAATGAACGTACAGGAAAATCAGTGTACAAGCCATTAGTCAAACCCACCCATCAGACTCGAGGCGAGTTTAAGTAACTTCGTGTGGAATCAAGAACCTCCTGGCCTTCCCCAAGAAGCTCACTTAATCGATCCCATCCCTTAGGAAAAAATGGTAATTAACATAGGAATAAACACTTAGCCCCTCAAGCCCCCTCTCTTGTGGAATCATATCCCCCTATAAATCTAGTCCTTGTCCGTCTAGCAGCCAACCATGTATCTATTATTAATAATGATAGAAAACATTACATGTCTTGGGCACACTGGCCTTTTAATAATTGTTTGGGCACCCTAGCCTCTTAGCATAGTAAAAATACATTATTTAAAATGGGGGTTCAAAACCTGGGGTGTTACATCCCCTCCCCCTTATTTTGGCACTATCCTCAGTGCATATACAAAATAGAGATCAAAATCTCAAATTTATTCAAAAATATGTGGGTACTCTGCCTGCATGGCATCTTCATGCTCTCAGGTAGCATATTCAGGACCGTATTAGGTCCACTAAAATTTTACCACCTTTATAACTCGATTTTGGATCATTTTGACTTTTGTCCAATACCCACACTGGATGAACCTGAAAGTCTCCCTCCCTCTCTACCCAATTTCAATGAGATTTTCTTGGGCTTCACTTTTAAAAGTACATTCTACCCTACTTTAAATTCTCTAGTTGTCATGTTCTTGTCTGCATAAACTTTTTTTCTATCCTGAGATGCCTTTAAATTTTGCTTGATCTTAACCACCTGGTCTTCCATGTCCTTGAGAAAATCTGGTCCAAGTACCACTCTATCTATTGGGTTGTCCTAGCTTACTGGAGTATCACATTTCCTACCATACAAGGCTTCAAATGGGCTCATTCTTAATGAATCTTGACACCCATTATTATATGCAAACTCAACCAAGTGTAAGTAATCTTCCCACTTAGATGGCTTAACTATCACATACATTCTCAGCATGTCTTCAATTATTCGATTGACTCTCTCTGTTTTCCCATCTGTATGGGGATGATATGTTGTGATAAAGTTTAGATTTGTGCAAAATCCTTTAAACAATCCCCTCCATAAATTGGAGGTAAACTTTGTATCTTTGTCTAAGACGATTGTCCTAGGTATCCCATGTAACCTAGCAATTTCCTTCATGAAAATTTATGCAATATTAGCCGCAGTATGTGTTGTCTTCACATACAAAAAATGAGCAGCCTTCGTTAATTTGTCAACCACCACCATAATTGAATCATGTTTCTTATTTGTTCTGGGTAATCCTGTGATGAAATCCATGGTGATCACTTCTCATTTCTTCTCTGGGATTGGAAATGGTTGTAGTAAACCCGTTGGGTGCCTATGCTCAGCCTTCACCTTTTGACATTCCATACATCGAGCGATGTAATCAACAACATCCTTCTTCATTCCCGGCCAAAAGAACTAGCTTCTTACTACTGTAATTTTTTTCTGGTAACCAGGATGTCTAGCATAAGGAACATCATGCATCTCCTTCAGTACCAAATTCCTCAGTTATCCATAAATAGGAACATAGATTCTATTTTTATGCATGAGTAATTCGTCTTTCTTTATCTCATACTCCTTTATTTTCTGTTGTACATTTCCTTGCTGTAAGTTTTCCTTTACTTGTAGGTAATGCTGGTCTATAAAAAGACCATCTAAAAATTTGCCCTTCAAGTATGATTGATGCATAATAACAGCAGTAGCATGCACGGTATGCACTCTTCTACTAAGTGCATCGACAACTTTATTCTCGTTGCCCTTGATATGCTTGATATTGAAGTCATATTCACTTAAAAATTCCAGCCGTCTTGTTTGCCTGGCATTCAATGTTGGTTGTTCAAAAAGATACTTCAGGCCAATGTGGTCTATCCTTAATTCAAATTTCTTCCCCATGAGATAATGCATCCACATCCTCAAGGCATGAACAATGGCAGCAAGTTCCAAGTCATGTGTGGCATAGTTCCTCTCATGTTCCTTAAGATTTTTGGACTCATATCCAATGACATGTCCATTTTTCATGAGGAATCCCCCAAGTCCTTCCTTACATGCATCTGTACATACCACAAAAATTTCATTTGGGTCAACAATCTTTCACACAAGTGCACTAGTAAGTAATTCCTTCAACAGATTAAAATTATTTTAACACTTGAGTGTCCATTCAAATTTAGTTCCCTTCTTTTGCAAAGAAGTGATGGGATGAGAAATCTTAGAGAACCCTACTATGAACCTTCTGTAGTATCCAACTAATCCCATAAAAGATCTGACATCTAACACATTTATGGGTGTTGGCCATCCTCTAATGGATTCGATCTTCTCTGGATCTATTGCTATGCCCTGCTCTGAAATAATGTGTCCCAAGTAATGGATCTTCTTTTGATAAAAGGAACACTTACTCAACTTGTCATACAATTGATGTTCTCTTAGTACTTGCAACACCAATCTTAAGTGATGTTCATGCTCCTCTTCAATATTAGAATATATAAGTATGTCATCCAGGAATACTATGACACAACTATCCAAATAATTTCTGAATATGTCATTCATTAAGAACATGAATACAGTTGGTGCATTGGTCAGTCCAAATGGTACCACTACAAATTCATAATTCCCATACCTGGTCCTAAAGGTTTTCTTATGAATGTCTTCTTCCTTGATTCTTACCTGATGGTATCCTTCCCTCAGGAAAATCTTTGAGAATATCTTTGCTCCTCTTAGCTGATCAAAGAGGTCATCAATTAGGGGTAGAGGATACTTATTCTTTATAGTGTACTTGTTCAGCTCTCGAAAGTTAATACACAACCTCAAGTTTCCATCCTTATTTTTGACAAAAAGTATTGGTGTTCCCCAAGGTGAAACACTTGGACGTATGTACCCTTTCTTCAACAATTCCTCCAAATTCATTTGTAATTCTTTTAAATTTGGTGTGCTCATTCTGTAAGGTGTTTTTGACACCGAGGCATCTCCTGGAACTAAATCAATTGAGAAATCTATCTCCCTTCTTGGTGGCAATCCGGGTATTTCTTGGAATACATCATCAAATTCCTGTAGTACCGAGAAATATTCGAGGCTTGGCCCTTTTTGTATTATCTGGCTCTTCCACATGAGCTGCATACAATTGACATCCTTTCCTAAAACATCTTTTTAGTTGTAAGGATGAAATCTCCCTTATAGAGATGGGTCTTGGAACTCCTTTCATAGCGCTATGTTTTCCATTTCCATCAAGACATGTAAGTGTCTTGTTATGACAATTTAGGACAACATGATCCTTGTCCAACCAATCCATTCGATTCAGAATATCATAAGACCCCAATGGTATGATATTTAGATCAATACTAGTATTCACACCATTAAGACTTATGGAACAACTTCTTTTGGCTCCAGTGGCTAACTGAACCAAAATTTCTTTTCCAAGTTTACTTTTCTCCAAATGTAATCTATCCACTATCTTAGGGTCAATGTAGCAATGACATTCTCCTGAATAAATAAAAATAGCAACATGATGATTTATGATCTTACCTTCCACCTCGATCATATTGGACTGGTACTCTTCTTGTCCATCATTTAAAGTTGCATAGATTCTTCCCATATCTTCGACTATTGTAGCTTCTTGGATATTGTGCACAGTATTCACTCTGTCCTTTCTGTGTGGGAAATCCTTGTACATGTGATCTTCCTTGCATCCCCAACATTGGATTGGTGGTCTTCCCCTTTTTCCCAATGAATCTTCCTTCTTGAAATCTCCCTTAGCATACTAATCTTGATGATTTATATTAGGCTCATTCCTATTGAAGGAAGGTTTGAATCCTTTCCTCCTCTGATTAGACTTTGCATTTTTCTTGTCCTTCCAATATTTTGTTAGAAAAACAGGACCGTGGAGCAATAAAATAAAACAAATGCAGAAACAAAACACAGAAGATACATAATACAATAGAGACACAGATTTGTGTGGTTCACTCAGTGTGGGCTACGCCCACCAGAGAAATTTCTAGGTCCTTCCTTTATTATTATCCAACAAATGAAGGGATACAACTTACAACAAACCCACTGTAACTTCCTCTTCTTTCTCTCACAGTATCCTATTTCATAATACAATATCCGCCATAATACTTAGCTGCAATACATTTCCCTTATAAAAGACAGTTGTCTTCTAGGGAAAAAAACCCTAACATAATTTCTACCGTTAGATCTACGACCTTATAATGAACGGTCCATATTTACAATGAAATTACAATATACATTTACAAGGAAATTTTTCCTTCGGGGGATGTTGCCCCCAAACCCCCACCGGGGGCTTTCTTGCCCCCAGACCCCCAGCCAGGGGGATAGCCCCCCCCAAACCCCACAGAGGGGGTAACCCCCCTCTACACTCCCCCGCGTGGAAGAGTGTACATACTTCTGGGGTGTAAATACTTGATGGGGTATAAACACGGCTGAAAACAATAGACCTCTGAATCAAGAAGATAATCAGGCTCCAAAACCAACAGATTTTTGTAGGGATTCTCTTCCCTGGCCTTTCTCATACAGGTATTTATCCTTCCCGATGGCTTCAGTCAAGGTCTTGGGCTCATCATACTTGATATTTTCCTTATAAAAGGCTGACAATCCACTTAGAAATATTTGTATTTTCACTTTCTTGTCACCAATGAACCTAACATACTTTAACAATCCCAAGAACTTCTTCTCATACTCTACCATAATCATGCTTCCCAAATAGAGTTCAAAGAACTCCTGCATTTTCTTGTCATAGCAATGATCTGAGAGGTACTCCTTTTGGAAGTACTTCTTGAACTGCTTCCAAGTGATCCTACTCTCATTAACATGTCCCACTTGCTTCAGTTGATCCAACCACATTCCAGCTTTCCCGTGTAAATGGTAGGTGGAAATCCTGGATTCCAGATTGGACGAATAGTTATGCAACTGAAAATATCTCTTAAGCCCAAGCAACCATGCTTCAACATCATCTTCCCTTTCTCTTTCACCCTCAAAGGAATGTGGCTTGAGCTTCCTTAGCTCTCCTTTCAAACTATCTACCTCTTGTTTCCTTCTTTGGTGTCTGACTAGAGACACCTATGGACTGCTTACGGGATCATCTGATGCATAAAACTTTCTTTCTGATTAAGGAGGTGAGTGGTTTCCATGAACTCTTCTAGCACTTCTAGAATAACCATCTCTTCCACGATCATCCCTTATTTCATGGCACCTACCTTCTTCCTCTTGTCTTGAGTTTGATTCCTTCTTTGTTTGTCTATGCAACTGATTTAAGCTCTGCAACACTTAAGCATTTATCTGACTTTTCTCTCTCATCTATCTCTCGTTGTCTACTTTGTAGCTCTGTACTTCCATCTTCAGGCTTCTTACCATTTCTATTAACATTTCTTGTTCTCCTTTTCCCTTGTGTGGACTCTGTATCTACATTACCAACTCTGGTATTCTACCCTTCACCCTCTTTATCATGACTGGAGGCTCCCTTTCCTTCTTCCACTTCCTCAATATGCATCCTGATTTGAGGTGTTTAAAACCCTTAATTCTGTAAAATGTGCAAGCGACCATTTTGTTAGAATTATGCATATGATAAACAAAATTGCCAAACCATGCTAGAGGTCTCTTTCATTTTTTTTTTGTTCATGGAGATCATATCCCCATTCTCTGAAAACAACAGTGTCCTGTTATCCTTGGCTAACATAGAATTTCATCCTGTGCATGCGCTTCCTTCAAACCACCTTCCCAGGTGACCACGACTAGACACTATAGCTAAATCCTTCCTTATCACTTTTTTGTCTTGAAGGAAACCAATTCATCCCTTAGCCCTCCTTTCCTCAACTCTCAATATGCGTATGACCATGGCCATGAACCTGTGCTTAGTTTAAAAATAACTTGTCCAGAGCTTTAGGATTTAAGAACTTTTAACCAGGACCGAATCAACAGTCCTTGTCCTCTTTCACGATCAACGATCAAGATCCACTTAGGGAATCCAGCTTGGGAGTCTAAAATTTCCTTGCTTTCCTCCTCCTGGAATGATTTTACCCAGAGTTCATGATTTGTCGATGGGTGTCCTCCCACAGATTAGCGACTGTGAATCTCTTTGGCTCTTTGGGCTTCGTAAGTTTCAAAACTTTCCTCCCACACTTTCTCCCGGAGTGCTTTCACCCAAAGTCGATGAACCTTCAACGTGTGTCTTATGGAATCAACGGTTGATATGTACTTCGGCCTTCAGGCCTTTAGTATTTTTTGACCCAACGCAACCTGTCACATCTTTCCCCACTGGAGTGCCCAGTCTCTGAACTATACGATATGTCACCATGTGGAGAAATACTGGAAGCAGGCATGTGGTCCAATCAGGCGGGTGACACATGTCACATCCTAACTGACATTTCAATCATCCGCATGCTCAAAACTTACTGACACATGGTGCACATCCCATGTGTCCATGTCATCCCTGGTGACGTCCACAAGCCACATCACCTTAAAAATTCTGGGGTCCACATCACCTCCTGGTGATGTCATCGTACCCCACCCCTTCGACTCTTTCGGCTTCGGGAATTCAGGAATTTCCACACTAGCACACTTCCAATTCTCCTGAACTCCAATTTTCTGAACCAGCCAAACTGCCACCATGTGTCTCCCTTATCGGGTGACCCATATTAACCCTGGACTTTAGGACTTCAGAAAACTCAAACGTCAACTTTTTCAGAAATGTTTTTATCCGAAGCTCGCGATCTACTGACGCGTGTCTCCCATGGATCGACGACTATGATTTCTTTGGGTCTTTTGATTTCGGAAATCTCAACTTTCAATCTTGTCTTTTCCCTGAAGTGAGCGGATTTCTGCCATGTGTCCTCCTGGATCGGACAATTGAGATTCACTTCAGCTCTCCAGGCTTCAAAAATATGAATTCTCAACTTATCCTCGCTCGCTCTTTCCCGGAGTTCTTTCACTCGAAGCACACGGTCGGTTGGTGCATGTCCTCCTATCGATCAATGGTCCTTGACCACTTATGCTCCTTGGAGGTTCATCACTTGAGTACTAACATGTCACATCACTGCATGCCTTTCAATTTGCAGGGGCACGCATCAATGGTTTAGAGTAACTCGTTTTTCTCCCCACAATTCTCCGGATGTTGACACGTAACCCCTTGGTGAAACCATGGTTTGGATTGTGGGAATGCCTTGGGAAATTATCTCCCATGCAACTTGGTTCCCCGCAATGCCTCATGTCCGTTGATCTCACTCTCCAATGGGATTTGAAGATTGTGACCTTAGCCCTTGCTTCCCTTACATCATATGACCCCTGTTCACCTGTCCTGCAATCCAACGATCTCGGATATTTCCTGATCCTACAGTGGAGATCACTTCTAAATTCGAAGGGGAGCGGTCACGATCCTTCGAACCCTTACAAAGGATCTATGAAGTTCTAACTCTTTCGTAGATTCTACAATGCCATTCCTCCCGATATTTTCAAAACCATGATCAGATTTCGATTTATAACCATGAGACTCTGACCAACAGACCCGACCCATACCGGCCCGGTGTTTCAACCAGAAGCTCTGATACCAAACTGTTCCACCCAACCGTAGACACCACTACTCCAAATCTCAACAGCAGTGTCACCCCTGAACCAGGGCTATGAATCCACAAGGATGGTTCCTGAGTGTACTTGGGTTCCCAAACCAGTCAGAACCCAAGCTCTCATAGGTTTCCCAACACCCACAATAATCCAAGTACCCAACTCTATTGAACCCATCCTGTACCGCCCCAAGAGAATGGACCTCCACCCTTCTCTACCACATAGTCCCTCAAGCAGTCCCTCTCCTTTATTTTGGGGCATCCAACACAACTGGTCTGAAATCTCAAAGATGGAACTCTCAAGACTAGCAATTCTGATCAAAACGGGACACAAGCCAATGCACCTCAGACATGCAGGCCCCAGGTCATGGATGGATTGCACCAGTGACCATTACAAAAAATTATCCAATGGCTAATTCTCAGCAGTTCCTTTCCCTTTTCCAATCCAAGATGCATATGAGGGTGGATCAATGAATGGGTGAGTGAGTGCATGAAAATGTGTGAGGGAAATGAATGAACATACAGGAAAATCAGCGTACAAGCCATCAGTTGAACCCCCCCATCAAACCAGAGGCGGGTTTAAGTAACTTCATTGGGAATCAAGAACCTCCTGGCCTTCCCCAAGAAGCTCACGTAATCGATCCCCTCCCTTAGGAAGAAAGGGTAATTAACATAGGAATAAACACTTAGCCCCTCAAGCCCCCTCTCTTGTGGAATCATAACCCCATATAACTCTAGTCCTTGTCCGTCTAGCAACCAGCCATGTATTTATTATTATTAATGATAGAAAACATTACATGTCTTGGGCACACTGGCCTTTTAATAATTATTTGGGCACCCTATCCTCTCAACATTGCAACAATACATTATTTAA
>ML809387.1:166564-181180 GCA_009831015.1 Picea engelmannii
TTGGTACAAAAAGAAGTGAGATTATATTGTGACAGTCAGAGTGCAATATTCCTGGAAAAGAACCCAACTTATCATTCAAAGACAAAGCATATTGATGTTCAGTATCACTTTGTGAGAGACATGGTTGAGGAAAAGAAGGTGTTGCTAGAAAAGGTTGACACTTTGAAGAATGTTGCAGATCCTTTGAAAAAGTCTGTGAGCACAGAAAAGTTATCCTGGTGTAGATTAACAATGGGCATTGTTGACTATATAATCCCCTGGACCCCTGGATGCAAAGAAAAAAACAAGTGGGAGAATGTTGGGTATGTGTTATATTCTTTGCATGTGTGTGTGTGGGCGTGTCAAATATGAAAATTGTGTCTGATGATCCCTCTAGTAGTGCTCTTTGTGTTGTGTGCATCGTGCACTTTCCTAGGGAGTCCCAGGGGGGGGGGCAGGTATGCCCCCCCTGGTTACGCACAGTTCCCCCAATTTTTTTTTTGGGCGGTTTTTGCTATTTTTAGCGGTTTACTAAAAATAATCCCGGTTTTAGGGATTAGGGTTTTGGTATCTATGGATACCTAAGAACATTGTATATATTGTATAGTGAATGGAGAAATTCGATATAATGAATATAAGAAAGGTTTTCCCGATTGAGGGTTTCCGGTATAAAATCTCTGTGTACTCTGTGTATGAGCCATTGATTAAATTCTGTTTTGCTTAAGAATCTATATGAATTGCTTTACTTCACAGGTTTAAAACTTACAACAACGACCCCAAGGAAGGAGAATAATGGAGCAGTCTCATCGTCGTCGAATGCCTCCATCATGTTAACAAAAATATTGGGACTATTACCATCGAACCCAATCTCAAGCATACGACCGAGGGATAGACCACCCAGAGCCACACTATATGCCAAGTCATGTGAAATCACAAAAAAGGTGCAAATGATAGAGCCAACAAGGGAGAAAGATATTGTACACATATCATGTTAACTGAGATATAGGATGAGATTCTCTCTAGGGCTTCAAAGGTTTTAATACAACTTCAAAGCCTCCAGATGAATCGAACCTCGAGCCTGGAACCTGCAAGTGCGATGGAAATTTGTGTGTAAGGTGACTGTCATTATTGAGTGTTGAATCCTTGTAGAATTAGGCCATAGATTTTAGGCCAACCCACACCCTCGAACCTGAATTTGTACAAAGAAAAAATGAATAGAATGACAAGAGAAGTGAAGTGTGAACGATGGTGATTAGGGTTAATGGGTCCTGAATTTTTTTATGGCGAAAGGAGTGAAGGGAAACATGTGGATCCCGTGTGGGTTTGCATAACCTATCCTTTTTTTTTTTTTAAGTAAAAAAGGTGAATCCTATTATATTAAAACTTCAAAAAGGAAATACACCATGATATACAGGTGCCAGCTGTCCCGCCTATGCAGGAAACCAGGACAGCTGGCCTGTCCAAAATAGCATGCAAAATCAAACAACTCATTTCGCCACCCTGCCCGGAGGAAACCAGGGTGCATGTCCATTTTCATTAACAGTTTAGTAAGGTCTGTGCTAATGCTAACCAGGCTATTAACTAAAAGAGCTACAACTCTGAAAAACATCAAAAGAGAAGGAGTTGGAGGCAATGTTAAACAAAAGAACCTATTCACTGGAGTCCTCATCGTCGTCCATCACCTTGCCACTGCTGACAGGAATGGAATAGAGCTAAGCGTAGGTGGGGCATTGTCGTCGAGGTGTGGCACTGGAGTAGGCTACGTACAACATGTCCAAGCATTGGCTAACGCAGACAACCCTGAAAATTTGGTCGTCCACCATACTGCGGACCTCGAAGATCAAGTTCAGATGCTCCGGGTGGAGGAGTGGTGGCGGGGGCGGTGACTTCTGTTTGGCATCCGTCTCCTGGTGACCCTGCGCCTTCCTCTGCGGATGCAAGTCGATGTTGCTTTCTAGCAGCTCCTCCTCTACCAGGAAGGTGGTGAATTCTTCATTGGGAATGTCGCTAGGACCACGAGCCTCTCTCGAGCTGGGCGTTGGTGCTGCTTCTTCAATGCACATCGGGGGGTTCCAATTATCCGGAACCGTAAACATTCGGCTCTCAGAGAAGTCCGAGGGGAGTTCCATGGTCGGAATTTCCTCGACATAAGTTCTGGGGGGCGATTTTGTTGCTGTGGTCTCTCTGCATTTTTTTCTCCTAGCCATAACCGGAGCCCGTTCAAACCACTTGTGCCTTTTCCTCCTGGAGTCATCCGCATACCATCCTGCTCCTCTACGGGGCCTGCCTCTAGCTCGCGGCATGGTGAGAATGAGGACCAATGCCAGGATGTCTCCTACACTCTTGTTCCTACTCGGCTCTGTGAGCTGCGAATACATCCTATGGGTTCCGATAAGGCGGATAATAGCATAAACAATGGCTGCAGCCATTAAAGCTGAGAGCTTAATGCTCTGGCTAGCCGGCTTGTTCTTGCGCGTGAGAGGCCCCATCGATGGATGGAAGATGACGTAGGTGGGAGCCCTCATAACTGGTGATGATGTGAGGGTGGTTGGCCACCTTCGCATAGCCTATCCTAAATTAAAGATAAACTTTTATTTAATTTTAATTGAAATTCTTTATTTAATTTTATTATTTAATTTTGTATTTAATTAATTAATTATTATTTTTTCGTGAAGTTTTCTGTTAAGTAGGAATTTCAGGCAGCTAGGGAACAAAGGCACCATGTATTTCTCACTGAATCATATAGATGAACCAAAGTTTGATTAATTAATATTTTATATAAATTCAATTTTTTTATTTTTTCTTTTATTATTATTATTATTATTTTAGAGTTTGTATTTTTTTTTACAAATAAAATTTAGTTTAATTTATGATATATATATATATTCAAAAAAAACTTATATATGTAAAGTACCTTCATTTAAAAAAAAAAAAATTGGTTTAAGTTATACAAGGGGGGGTATATATATATATAATCCTAATAAAATAGGTATAAAATAAATGGTAAATGGTTATATATGTAGTTCTTATTGGTATGTTCATATATATTTCATTGCTAAATTAAAAAATAAACCAGGAAGTGGTAAATAAATGGCTAAAATAGTAGAATAACTAAGATTAAGGTAATGAATAACAGACAAGGGAAATTGAGGTATTACAAGGACATATAACCACAATTTCCTTAGGTTGATTAACACGAGGGTCGCGTGTTGATATAGGATAGGGATAAACACTTGATTATGGAAGTATGTTACAGTAATTGGTGGGTATCTCGTATTGCTAGCATAGTTAGCAAGGTGAGGGAGTTAGCGACTTACCTGAACAAAGTTACCAAGCTTAGATACTTAAAACCTGAACCTTAGCCACTTTACTTATAGGAGTAATGTCTATTTACAGACAAGTGTAAAGAACTTACGCTTAACCCTATTTTTGCAAGTATAAGTTTTTGAAAAATGTGAAATTCCTTAAACTCTTTCCTAATAAGCATTTGGTTTAATGCAGATTTAGTTATTCAAGATGGTTAGGACTTAGGGAAATCGAGGTCGAGGGGCATCATCACAAGGACCACCAACATCAAAGCTGTCGCCACCATCGCCTGAATTAGCTCTCATTTTTCCCTCCTTAGAGGCTATTAATGAGACATTAAAGGGATGCCAGTCAATAGATGTCGAAGTGGAAGCCCCACCATCTAAAGTGGGTAAGCTTGAAGAATCAAGGGACTCAGAGGGAGGGCTTGCACTAGGGGACATCAACAAAGAACT
This sequence comes from Picea engelmannii, assembly GCA_009831015.1. Lineage (NCBI taxonomy): Eukaryota > Viridiplantae > Streptophyta > Pinopsida > Pinales > Pinaceae > Picea > Picea engelmannii. Next base: position 170,305 of record ML809387.1, read on the forward strand.
ACAGAATATCAAAATCCCATATTTTTCTAGGGGTAATGCAAGTGAACGTGAAGAGGCATGGTTGAAGGAATGACGTGATGTTTTTCATTAAGAGACTATGCTTTCACATCAAAGGTGAAGATAGTGATATTTTAGTTGAGGGACAATGCCTTGAACTGGTGGGGTAATCTAGAGAGGCAGTTGCACCTTACCCCAAAGACCCTCTCATGGGAGATTTTTGAGGAAAGGTTCCAGAGGAAATATTTTCCTGCTTACTATGAGGAACAACAAGTAGGATAATTTCATGCTCTAGTACAAGTAGGACCATGGAAGAGTACAAGTAGGACCATGGAAGAGTATAAGTACAAGTAGGACCATGGAAGAGTACAAGATCAGGTTCATGGAGTTAGTAAAATATGTCTCGTACATGGATATCGATCAACGAAAATTATAACATTTTGTGTATGGGTTAAAACCTAAGATAAGGGCCATGATATGGATGTGGAAACCATCGTCAGTAGTTGAAGCAATTGAAAATGCCTGTTACACAGAGGAGCATATGAGATTAAATGAAGGTATGAGATCAACCATTCCACAACATCCTGGATTTGTGGGGAAGGACCCTTGGAATTTCTTCAGGGGAGGAAGCTCTGGGCCACCTCCTTATGGAAATAGAGTCACACCTAGAGTAGTTACAACAAGTATTTCAATGGAAACAAGTGCAAGATCCCACTCATTTCCAACCATGACACAAGCAAGTCCACGACCTTCTCAAGGAACAATTAGTAGGGGCACGATTTCGAGGGGAAGGAAATCATTTCAGACACTGTTAGAGGGAAGTGTGCAGGTTCCATCTCGTGTTACTTGTTGAGGGTGTGGAGGACCCCATTACCAATGTGATTATCTAGAGTCACAATCAGGATTTGTGCATAGAGAAGGAAAGGCCCCGATGGGAAGAGCGAGTAGTAGCCACCAAATTTATGCAATGGTTAATAATCGCCAGGAAGAACATCAATCCATGACGGTGGAGTTGTCAGGTATGCTAAATCATGTAAATGCTAAAATTTTATTTGATTATGGTGCTACATATAGTTTCATTTCACCTTGTGCATTAGAAAAGTGTAGGTTCGCAACCTACGAGCACAATGACTTTAAACAAGTCGAGATGGCTTCGGAGGAAAAACAAGCGGTATGACCTAGCATCGAAAATTGTCTAGTAGACCTGGGAGTGTGTACTACTAGGTAGAAGGTGTACGCCACTACTCTATGGATGCATGACCTAATCATTGGAAAATGGTGCTTTGTGTTGACGATGAAGGAAGGTCAATAGATATCCATGGTGTATGGAGGAAGGTGTCTCTATGCTTTATCTCGACCATGAAGGTTAAATGTTTCATGAGGCAAGGTTGTCGATTATATATAGTGGAATTAGTCAATGAAGGGAAAGGACCCTCCATGGATCAGTATCCAGTATTGTCAGAGTTTGAGGATGTTTTTTCGAAAGAGTTACTAGGGTTACCTTCTGAGAGGGAGCTTAATTTTACTATTGAGATAAAACTTGGTGCATAGCCAATTTCCAAGACACTGTATAGGATGACGGCGCTAGAACTTTGTGAGTTGCAGATGTAATTGAAGGAACTACTTGACTTAGGGATAATAAGGCCTAGTGTCTCACCTTGGGGTATGCCAATAATTGTTTTCAAGAAGAAGGATGGTTCCTTATGACTGTGTATAGATTATAGGGACTTGAACTATGCTACAATGAAAAATAGGTACCCAATTCCATGGATATATGATCTCTTTGATCAAATGAAAGGAGCAACAGTTTGCTCAAAAATTGATCTGCGATTAGGGTATCACCAGTTAAGGATTAAGGAAGGCGATATTCCTAAAACTACCTTTCGAACTCAATTTGTCCATTACGAGTTCATTTTAGTACCTTTTGGTTTGACCAATGCACCAATAGTATTAATGAGCCTCATGAATGGTGTATTCCGAAGGTACTTAGACCGCTTTGTACATGTATTTCTGGATGATATCCTCATCTATTCCAAGAATGAAAGAGAACATGAGGAACACTTATGAGTGGTGTTGTCATGCCTTGGAGAGAAAAAATTGTATGGTAAGTTGTCGAAGTGTTATTTATTCCAGAAAGAGAGTCACTATTTAGGTCATATCATTTCCGGTGAAGGAATCTATGTGGACCCAGAAAAGGTGAAGGCCATTATGAAATGGCCAGTGCCAAAAAATGCTCATGAGGTGAGAAGCTTCATGGGGATAGTTGGTTATTATTGGAGGTTTATGGAAGGGTTCTCTAATATATTGAAACCCATCACCACCTTGCAGCGCAAGGGGGTAAGGTATGAATGGACAAAGGAATGTGATATTGCATTCATCGAACTTAAGAGGTTACTAACTAGTGCGCCAATTCTACAAGTGTTGGATTCGGGAAAACACTTCACAGTTTGCACAGATGCCTTGAAGAAAGGATTGGGGGCCATGCTAATGAAGGATGGGGGATTGATAGTGTGTGTGTTAATAAATTTGAAGCAACATGAGGATATTTACGCTACTCATGATTTAGAGTTGGCATCTGTAATGCTAGGTCTGAATATTTGTAGGCATTGTCTAGTGGGGCGAAGCTTTGAGCTCAAAATAGACAGAGAAATATTAAAGAATCTCTTCACTCAAAGGGATCTCAATGCCAGGAAGAGGCAATGGAGTGATTTTATGAGTGAGAATGTAGTGCACCTTCACACCTTTCCTTGCTACCAAGGCTTAAATGCTCTTAAAAGAAATCTATAACACCACTTTGCACATAACTCATACAAGTATTATATAATACACATACATTTAAACAAATAAACACATTTAAGCTCAGAGTAAAACATATTATTTACTGCTATAATTAACAATCAATAGCGTTTAATATTAATTCATATACACAGTGGAATTCATGATAAGATAAGTAGCATAGTCATGCCAAACATGATTAAAGCATAATCAGATACTTATCTATTAACATTGGTAGAATCCACCAACCAAGTGCAGGCCTTCCACGAACCTCCCAGCCTTAGACTGCACTGCTCATCAGCTCAGTAGTGGGTCACCCCTGAGCTGGGACTAAGCTCCACCCCAAGTCAAGGAATCCTATGCTAGGTTGAGGTTACAGGGAAAATCAACACAGAAAATCTTGAAGGATTCTTCCCAAGATGCCATCTTATGCCCACTACTACCAGACTCTCATTCCCCACATGCCTGTTCCGCCCCGGAGTATACACCTTCACAAGAACAGTCCATCGGTGCTAACCTCCCTCTCTAGGTCTTGGAAACAGGCCAGATCAGGAAGTCTCAAAGCCTGAAGCTAGTGTTGGACACTCTCTGGAAGAAACCTCTTCCAACAACAACCACCTCCCTCACCTAGAGAGAGATCACACACAAGCTCAATCACAACTTGCGTTGGCCATCAAGACATGCGTAGTCCAGCTCTACGTGGTCACCATAGCCAACTGGAAATACAAACACAACCTCTCAAATAGGCTCAGAAATGGCTCGAGGCCTCACAGTGATGGTTCACGGGAATGCATGATGAGTAATTGCCGCAGGGGTCGACACAGACTCCACGGCTCAGAACGGAGGTGAAACCGTCTCTTTAGAAACAAACACAGGCTTCTCAACTCACAAAATAGAGGTGTACACAGATTTACAGAGCCAAACACAGGCTTTCCAACTGGTTCAACAATGGCGGAATGGTTCAGGGTCATGGTGATCCAGATTATTTTTGGCACAAAATGAGAGCGGAGATATAATAAAGAAATGCACAGAGATATTACAGATATTCAATAATATAACAGAAATGTATCAGAGATGAAACCATAAACACAGATATACAATAATACATGATTTCTATTAATCAGAGAAATGTACAGAGACTGTAAAAATACAGAGTGAAAGACTCGCTAGAATGGTGGCAACTTATCTCTGAAAAGAGATGTGATGGCTACTCGCATTCGCAAGAAGATGATTAAAATGAGGCTCTAAAGGCCCTTTTTATAATAAATGGGAATGCCAAAAGTCCTAAGCATCCAAAAACCTAACCCTAGGAGATGAAGCGCCAAAAGTCATGTGGGCCCCGTTTGGGTAAGTGAGTACATCAACTTCCCGGGGTCGTTACTTTTGCATACGATCTCCGTTTTAGGCATGTGATAGCTCATTGGAAAGGTATCATCAAGGAGATTAATTTTTGGGGATAAATATGCCTTCAGCTATAATTGAGAACCTTGATCTCGAAAAACCTTCATTTGGGCCCTCAAAATGGCCCCCGAAGTTAAAACCTGCTAAAAATAGTAAATTGCCAAAATTGCTAGAAAGTCGTTTTGAGCCATTTGGAAAAGGTGGGTGGCCACCGATATCCACCTGGATCAATCTTCCCTCCTTAGGAAGCAATTTTCTCCATTGTGTTGAGTTCCCGGGGGAGAGGGGAAAGCGATTGTTGAATCTGAATCTTGGTGATCTGCTTGCCTTGCTGGAGAAGTGGCGTTGCTTAGCTTGTTGAAGGCTATAATGAACCTTTGTCTGGAAGGTTTGGACCTTTTTAACCAGCCTGGCTATTTTAGATGAATGTGTGTAGAAGGAATCTTTGTGCTTTGCTGCAATCTTGTTGACCTGCTTCAGTTGGATAGAAGGTGTAGGGGGCGAAACTGTAGTGGTTGCAATGTCCTTTTGTTCCCCTTTCGAACAGATTGTGAAGAAGCTGAATTTTGCAGTATGAGATACTACCTTGCGACACTTTTTAGGTGGAACAATAGTTGGAACTACCTCTGGTATTTTGTAGAGATGACCCCCCAAAGTAACAATGACACTACGGGGTCAAGACTCATAAAAAACATGGTGCTTCCACATATATGGTTGGCCCAAGAGAACATCACAGACATCCAGTGGGGCAACATCACATAATACCTCGTCCTTGAAGGGCTGGATGTCGTATGACAATCGACATTGCTAGCTGACATAAATATCTCGTCCTTGGCGAAGCCACCCGATGTTGTATGGTTGCGGGTGTGGTGTTGTCGACAATCCCAACTGTTTGATGACCTCTGCTGAGATGAGGTTCTTCTGGCTTCTGTTATCAACAATAAAATGCAGCGGGGTCCGCTTCACCCACATATGTGAATGAAAAAGGCGCTCCCCCTCTTCAGGATCTGTTGGTTCTTCTAGTTGAATTGTTTCGGTCGCGACAATAGCAGTGGGGTCTGCGTCAATGATCTGTCCTTTACGAGTATTTTTAGAATTAGATTCTGAATCAGGGTTTGGCTCCCTGTCTTTGATCTCGGCCACCAATGACTATTTTGAGTGACATTCATTGGTGTTGTGCCAAGGGATTTTGTGGAACTCGCACCATTTTCCAGTGTCCTTCTTTGTCTTCCCGTGACCCTTCTTTTCCTGTGTCTTGGACTGTTTTTCGGGAGACTGTTTGTTCGGGATGTCTTTGTCATACTTTGGTTGTTACAGATTTGCAGACCCGAATTCCCGTTTGTTCTGGTGCTTAAATTTCTTCTCAATTTTAACAACATATCGATAAGCAGCACCGAGTGATGAGATGTCCAAAAAATCCATTTCAGTTTGGATGTATTTGTGTAGAGCCCCACGGTATTTCAGAACCAAATGTCGCTCAGAGTCTTTGATACCCAGCTTGGTGCGCAAGGTATGGAAGGTATTGGTGAACTCTGAAMCTGCTTGGCCCCTCTCTTGCCRCAGTGTGGTCCATCTCATGTACTGGTCCTCATAGTTGCCAACAGGCTAATACTGTTCTTTTACCGCATCCACAAAAAAATCCCAAGTGGGCTCAGCCCCATATATTCCAAAMTCCTCTGTGGAACTCTTCTCCCAATAATTTTCCCACCAATGTTTGACATGAGAGAGAGCCTTAAGGAGTGCGAAGGTGATCTTTTCCTTGTCTGAAAAGTATGAACAGAGAAATAACATTCTAGTAGATTTAACCATTTATCTAGGGCATCTGCATCTATTTGACCTTCAAATATAGGAATATCAAAATTAACATGTACCTTGAAAGGCGAGGTGCCTCCAAAGTGGTCACTTGATGAAGATGCGCTTGATGCTATCGGTAGGCATTGAATCATGTGGGAAAAATTCTCCATCATTTCGTCCCTCTGTCGCGTGAGATCTTGCTCAAGCAACAGATTGATAGGATCGTCTGCTCCGTCGATTTTATTTTCTTCCGCCATTGAGGGTTTCTTGGGTGTGTGAGAGCGATTGTATTCAAGAGAGACAATATTGAGACCCAACTTGCTATACTCGGACCTCGTCGGGGACATGCACTGAAAAAAAAAGTGATCAAGAGCAGCCTGCTCTGATACCACTGATCCAGATTATTTTTGGCACGAAATGAGAGCGAAGATATAATAAAGAAATGCACAGAGATATTACAAATATTCAATAATATAACATAAATGTATCAAATATGCAACCATAAACACATATATACAGTAATACATGATTTCTATTAATCAGAGAAATGCACAGAGACTGTAAAAATATAGAGAGAAAGACTCGCTAGAATGGTGGCAGCTTATCTCTGAGAAGAGATGTGACGGCTACTCGCATTCGCAAGAAGATGATTACAATGAGGATCTGAAGGCCCTTTTTACAATAAATGGGAATTCCAAAAGTCCTAAGCATCCAAAAAATTAACCCTAGGAGATGAAGCGCCAAAAGTCATGTGGGCCCCGTTTGGATAAGTGAGTACATCAACTTCCCGGGGTCGTAACTTTTGCATAGGATCTCCATTTTAGGCGTGTGATAGCTCGTTGGAAAGGTATCATCAAGGAGATTCATTTTGGGGGCTTAATATTACTTTGTCTATCATTGAGAACATCAATCTCGAAAAACCTTTATTTGGGCCCTCAAAATGGCCCCGGAAGTTAAAACCTGCTAAAAATAGTAAATTGCCAAAATTGCTAGAAAGTCGTTTTGAGCCATTTGGAAAAGGTGGATGGCCACCGATATCCACCTGGATAACATGGCTTCAGGACAGAGCCTCCAGGCACAGGTTTGATCAGTCAGATAGAGGATGCACACGGACTATGAAAGTCAACACGGGATTTTCGACTCTCAGGAACGCACGAAGATTTCTCTGTAGGGGTCAAGTCGATCATACTATTCAGGGCTCCATACACGTTCAGGAAATTGGGTAGAATGGAGGAGGAACCCTTCTCACAACTCATCCTGGCCATTTTATTCGCTTGCGCCAGGGTTGACACTTGTCACCCATGGAACTGCATGTGTTCCACTAGCACACATCACCCTTGTATGTCCTCCCCTTTCCAGGAACTTAGGATAAAACATAAAATGCACTTGTCTTTTTGGAATAATATTAAAATATTATTCCCAAGGCTTAAGCTCCCTAGGCTTAGCCCCTAGGCTCAACACTTAGCCCCTTTTCCCACCTTCCAAACCCTAATTCCTTGCCCTCTCTATGGATGCTTAGTCCCCCTTCACTCATTCATCCAGGTCGGTCTGCCCATGGTGGTGTTAATATTTTATTAATGTGCTACATACATTCAGGTACAAAATCAGGCCCTTGGCCTCCAACCCTTAGGCTCCCTGGCCTAACAAACAAATAAGCCACCAGCTTATAAAAACTTGGCTCACTAGCCTATAAAACATAATTACAATTTATTTCAGAACATGGTTTGCAATGGGGCTCGGCCTTGGGGACACTACAATCCCCCTCCCCTTATTTTTTCACTGTCCTCAGTGCAACTTACATTGTCTCTACAAGCCTTTAAAAATTTTCAAAAAGATGCGGGTACTCTGCCTGCATAACCTCTTCATGCTCCCATGTCATGTCCTCAAGTCCATACCAGGTCCACTGGACCTTTACAAGCTCTATGGCTCGATTCCGGAGCTGTTTGTTTTTCTTGTCCAATATGCGCACAGGATGCACTTGCAGGACACCTTCTGGTTCCACATGAACCACATTCCAATTGATAACATGATTAGCATCAGGTACATATTTCTTAAGCAGTGAAACATGAAACACATTATGTACAGTCATAGATGTAGGTAATGCAAGCATGTATGCAACTGGCGCAATCCTTTCTAGGATCTCAAATGGCCCAAAAAATCTTGCTGCCGATTTGGCACAACTTCCCAACCTCAGGGAACTTCTGTTAGTTTTCACATTCAGGAAAACATGGTCACCCACTTTGAATTCTCTGTGGGTTCTGTTACTATCAGCGTAACTTTTCTGCCTGTCCTAGGCAGATTTTCGATTTTGTTTAATTTTTATCATTTGATCTTCCATCTCTTTGAGCAGCTCAGGCCCAACTACTGCTCTGTCAGCTGGGATATCAGCTGGATTATCCCAGCTCACTGGAGTGTTACACTTTCTTCCATAAAGTGCTTCGAATGGGCTCATCTTCAACGATGCATGATACCCATTATTGTAGGCGAATTCTACCAAATGCAGGTAGTCTTCCCACCTTGATGGTTTATCCATCACTTACATTCTCAGTATGTCTTCTATTACCTTGTTCACCCTTTCTGTCTGACCATCAGACTCAGGATGATACGTCATACTAAAGTTTAGATTCGTTCTGAATCCTTTGAACAGTCCTTTCCAGAAATTCAAGGTGAATTTCGGGTCCATATCAGACACAATTGTCTTAGGAATTCCATGCAAGCGTGCCACTTATTTTAAGAAGATAACAACAACATCTACTGCCCTGTGAGTGGTTTTTAGTGGAATAAAATGGGCAGCTTTAGTAAGCTTTTCCACCACCACCATGATTGAATCATGCTGCATACTTGTTCTAGGTAGTTCGATGATAAAATCCATTGTTACTACGTCCCATTTCCATTCAGGAATGGGTAAAGGTTGCAGCAACCCTGTTGGGTGCCTATGCTCAGCCTTAACCTTCTGGCACTCCATACATCTGGTGATGTATTCAACGATTTCTTTCTTCATACCCGGCCAAAAATAATGGCCTTTGACTGCTGCCATAGTCTTTTGATATCCAGGATGTCCAGCATAAGCCACATTATGCATTTCTTTTAGAATTGCTAGCTTCAATTCTCGGACATTGGGTACATACACTCTGTTTTTATACAGAAGTAAGCCATCAGTTCCCAAGGTGTAACTTTCCTTGGTCTGTGGTCTCTCACGCTACTGTAGCTTTGCTACTAAACCTTTGTACTGCAAATTAGCATTTGCAGCTTCCAAAATTATGTCTTTAATCTCAGTCCTGTACATGCTAATGGTTGTAGCATGTAATTCGTGCACTATTATGCTGAGTGCTTCAGCCACCTTATTTTCTTTCCCTTTGATATGCTTGATATCAAAGTCATATTCGCACAAAAACTCTAGCCATCTGATTTGCCTGGCATTTAAAGTCGGCTGATCAAATAAATACTTCAAACGGTTATGGTCTGTTCTCAACTTGAATCTCTTGCACATGAGGTAGTGTCTCCATTTTCTCAAGGCATGGATGATTGTTGCCAGCTCTAAATCGTGAGTGGCATAATTCCTCTCATGCTCCTTCAATTTTCGGGACTCATAACAAACTACAAATCCCTCTTGGCTGAGAACTCCTCCCAACCCTTCCTTACACACATATGTGCACACTATGTAATCCTTATTTGGATCTGAAATCTTCAGGATTGGAGCACTAGTTAGCAACTATTTCAATCGCTGGAAGCTGCTCTCACATTCTTCAGTCCACTAGAACTTATTCTCCTTCCTTTGTAAGGAAGTGATAGAATGAGCTATCTTTGAGAATCCAGCTATAAACCTCCTATAGTAGCCTGCCAGACCCATAAAAGATCTAACCTCTGCCACATTCCTTGGCGTTGTCCATTATCGAATGGCCTCTACCTTTTCAGGATCCACAACGATCCCTTCTTCAGATATAATGTGTCCCAAGTAATGAATATGCCTTTGATAAAATGAGCACTTGCTCAGTTTTACGTACAACTGGTGTTCTCTCAACACCTGTAGCACCATTCTCAGGTGTTGCTCATGTTCTTCCTCTATATTGGAATACACCAAGATATCATCCAGGAAGACTATGACAAACTTTTCCAAATAATCTCTGAACACTCCATTCATTAAGCACATGAAAACAACAGGTGCATTTGTCAGTCCAAACGACACCACTGTGAATTCATAATGACTGTACCTTGTTCTAAAGGAAGTCTTGCTAATGTCCTCATCATTTATTCTCACTTGGTGATATCCAGATCTGAGATCTATTTTTGAAAATATTTTCGCATCCTTTAACTGATCAAAAAGATCATCGATCCTTGGCAGAGGATACTTGTTCTTGACAGTTACCTTATTCAACTCCCAGAAATCAATGCACAGTCTCAGCGTCCCATCTTTCTTCTTCATGAATAGGACCGGGGCACCCCACAGTGACACGTTGGGGCAAATGTATCCCTTCTTTAGTAGCTCTTCGAGCTGCAATTGCAACTCTTTCATCTCTGGCGTACTCATTCTATAAGGAGCCTTCGAAATTGGAGTTGCTCTCGGCATCAAATTTATAGAAAAATCGATGTCCCTCTTCGGAGGTAGTCTAGGTACCTCCTGAAATATATCCTTAAACTCTTTGAGTACCTCGTGGTTTTCTAGATTTGAGACTACATCTCGGGATGCTTCTTCCACCAGAGTTGCAAATAATTGACAGCCTTTCCGGTAACATTTCTTCAGCTGCATGGCTAAGATTTCCCTAACAACCACGACTCTGGGAATTCCTTGGACTATTACCTGATTTCCCTCTTCGTCCATGCATGTAAACCTCTTATTACGACAATCCAAAAGGGCTTGGTGCTGGTCCAACCAATCCATCCCAATTAAGCAATCGTATGAGCCTAAAGG